>JAKGSA010001323.1:0-75489 GCA_033558755.1 Philaethria dido
CTCCTAAACCATTGTGTAATAATGAGAATGAAATGAAAGAATAATAAAATATATATTTTTTTTATGCATAACGGATGGTAAACGAGCAGAAGGACCACCTGAGGGTAAGTGGTTGGTTACCTTCGCCCATGAACATCTACACCACCAGAGATGTTGTAGATACGTTGCCGACCTAGGGGATACAGATGAAAGGGGAGGATAATGTAGTAGTCCGCTATCGGAACCACCACATTTTGGGGAAAGGATGGGTAGGAAAGGGGAAAACCTACCTTACATGCCATCGAACCGGAACACATCATAAGATATTTGGCCAGACGGACGATGAACCTCTTACCACCAAACTACTATATATTATTGATATAGCTTCATGTGTTTCTTTCTATTAAGTACTTTTTTAAACTATTACGATTATACGGTTATACACTAAAACTTACTTGCTTTTAAAAATCTTATATTTATTATATTCTATTGCTGTTCTTTTTTCATCTCTCTTAATTATTTTTTAGTAAATGAATCTACAGACACATTTCTTATTGGTTTATTATTTTTAATAATATATTATAAAAATGTGATCTTTTTGTTTTTTATTGGCGGCTGGTGTACATTTTTTTTTAACTTCACGCTGTATCCCGCATATAGCGGGGTAGCCAGAGGGAACCAGAGAATCTAGTGTTAAGACACTCCATTCTCTTCCAACATTTCCGTTCCCCACTTTCCGCCAAATTGAGCCAAACTGGTATAAATATAATTATAAAAGTAAATTAAAAAAAATTAAAAATTGCAATTGGTCAAACAAGAGTCAATAATCTTTACCTAACATAAATTTGATTTTTATTTTCATAGTTTGACGCTATGTATTTTTACTAGAATGGTGTACATGTGTCGGCGAAGGATGGTCGCCACAGTTATTTGAATTCACAATACATACTTTTGAAGCTTTAAAATGTTAATCACACATTTAGGATGAAAAACATTTTTGGAAAACGTATAATAATGTTTTGCCATGACAAATATTAATTAAATTAATATATAAAGAATATTTTTGGTACTACAGATGAATTAAATAAGCTCCCACTATTACTCGAGGAGAGTTTCCGTTTTTATAACGGCTGCAATGTAAATGTTATTGTTTAAAGAGCAAGCAGTCTTAAATACTAATTGACAAACAAACCTACCACTACCCTCCTCAAGCCCCTGTGTTTACTCAAAACGAGTGACGTGATACACAATAAATTTAATAAGTTATTTCATAAATGAATGATATGAATCATTTAATATTTGTAATTTATACATACATACATAGCTTCACGCTGTATCCCGCATATAGCAGGGTAGGCAGAGATATCCTAGTGTTAAGACACTCCGTTCCTCACTTTCCACCGAATTGAGGCATTGCGTGCTGAGTGGCGGAACTCAACGCCGCGCTTTGCCTTGTTACCAAACCCAGGAAATGAAAAAATCCATTTTCTGGAGTGGGAATCGAACCCGCAACCTGTCGCGTTTACAGTCGCACGCTTGTGCCTTTTCGCCACGACCGTACGACTGTATGATAAAATTAAATTATTATATATTAGAAATAAATCATATATTTATTTAGTGTTTATTTAGTAGTAGCTAAATAAAAATTCATTTGTATAATTAAAAATATTTGCTTTTACTTTATTCATTTCGAAAGAATAAAAAAATATATAATACCTTATAGATTACACTTATCTTTATTATTTTTGAATTAATATTTGAATCAGACAGCGTATTTCAATCGCAAAGAAGATATTTGTTACAACCTTTTTATATAGAAGTGGAATCAAAAATTTTTCGTACCATATAAAAATCGACATTAGCATTACCATCTGTACAAACAGAATAATAAAAGCACAAGAGGGCTAACGGTTATATAACCCCAATTATTTTTATAACAATAGCTGTTTGTACCGGATTCAGGAAGCCTCTTAAAATTTGCATGACATTGCCTAACACCAAACACGATTTGTTTTGTGAATGCCCAAGAGAATTTAGTCCAACCTCTTATAATTTTATGTATGAATATTATTTGTTAACAAGCTCTAAGCCACTTGACCGTGGTGAAAAAATAAAAGGATAATTGGCTTCCAATGTTACAACCCGTCGAAGCTCGTGTCACTCTTTCATTATTAAAAAAATAATAATTTGATGTTTTAACTTTTACTGTAAAAAAAATATTTCGCTTCCTAGATTGGCAAAAAAATAAGAACTTAAATATAACAAAGTTAAAAGGTGATAAAGCCTATAGTAATTGATATAATTATTAAAGAAGCTCATGCCCTTAAAATATTTAAGGGTAAAGTATTTTCTCTTCCTTTTTATATTTATTTTAAAATATTCACAGCATTGACAGCTAGATAGGGCTGGCTGGTGTTAATTATGTCAATTTCAAGAAAGATATTGGTTTTCTGCATTTCTATATATAAACTTTAAGTATACCAAATTACATATATTCTTGTTGTTTTATAATCGACGCCGTCGCAGCGTAGTGGGATAGCGTCTGATATACAAAGGTCTAATATATAATAAAAAGCATAATAATATAATATAATAAAAAGCATAATAATATAATATAATAAAAAATAATAATATAATAAAAAGCGCAGCGTTGAGTTCCGCCATATACACACACAATATCTCTAACTAGGGCGGTAAACACCGAATGGATTATCTTGAGGCTAGCTTCACTCCGATCATCTTCCTATGCGGGAATGCTATAAATCTGCAAAAAATTTATTAATCCGGACACGTGTACTTATTAAAATCAGGCGAGTTGTCAAACAAATTCGGCAGCAAGAAAAAGACCAAAATAGCGTTGTAAGATTTTCTCACATTATAGATAGATAAAATAATAAAGATAAAAACATCTTTTAAATTATTTTTTTCTACTCGTTTGACTGTTGCGTACATATGCTAGACATATTCGTTACTAAGTCACTATTTACTAACTTCCTGTTAGTACTTTTAACTTACTATTCAGCTAAAAAATTGTACTATCCCAGTGATTTTATAGCCAATTGACTTCGACAGTTCAAACTGAATTCCGTATCTATGTTCACTACATAAATCACATAAATAAAGGACCTCATAAGCTGTCAACGTAATGCCATCCAAGCCAGGTTGGGGTGCGTAATATCGTAGAATAAATCTCCTACTGCTAAAATATGCCTCAATACTTACTGTTGAATGTGAACGTTTAATAAATCAAAATTCTAATATCGAAGCAATACATTACCGAACTGAACAATTGTATGTTATTTATTCAATTATTACTAGAAAATGTCTTCGAAAAATGGTAAATTATTTGACGTTCAAAAAATGAAGCTTGTAACTTCTTATTTTGAATAAAATTATTTGACTTTGACTTTGACTTTGACGTATGGCGTAGTCACAACTATATTATTTTTTATTAGTTTTAGTGTATCACTTACTCACCAAAATGTTATGAAAGTATGAAGAAAAACTCAATCATTACTGTAGTTTTTATTATAATGATACGAGCATATGTATAAGTATACGTTGAAAAAGAAAAAATAAGTTTTTAAATTGTAAAAATTTAAAATCTGCTAACTAAACAAAAAAGTGGAATCTTTCCAAAATATTTAGACGATATAGAATTGTTATACTTTGAAATAAGAATACACAAGGACCTATCCTTGTATCCGTTTAACTTTATTTAAATGAAACCACAAATTTAATATAGTATTTTTTTTTAAAGCTTCTGTTCGTTCACTTAATCCTAAAATTCATTCTTTTAAACCAAGTTTGAAAATTGAACAACGAATATAGAACTTACATATGAAATTGCAATATTTATTTTTCGTTTGCGGTTTAATGTGGCGAAAAATATATATTTTCATACTAAAAATACTCATTGATTTTATTATTAATGAATACACTGAATATTTATTCAATTGGAATGATGATGCACGACATCAATAAAATAAAATTTCATATATGAGTATATATTAATGAATATTTGTTTACCACTAAATCAATTTATACGTAAAGTGCTCCATGTACTCACTTTGTGTGAAAGGCAAATATAATCAAATTTTGCTAATTTACTTTATAGGTATAAATTGCTTAATACACAGCATTGCCATGTTTCAAAACGTTTTTAATTCTATTCATAGTATATTCATTCACTATTGTATATATATCTTCCTACAAAACTCCCACTTCGATATGTAAAATTATATATCACATGATTTTTTTATTTTCTTCCAGTGCCAAACAGCAATAACTAGTAGATATTTCATAATTTCTTGTAATTACCTTTTACGTACTCTACTTGTTTAAATAATTTAATTTAGATTGAGGGCAACAATTTAACTCTAGGTCTATTATGGAATAAGTAAGAACATAATTGAATCGGTGAGTGCAGAAACAACGTAAGTCCGGATTTTCAAATTATGCAGGAGGAAGAAAAAAGTGTACATCTTGCCTTTCTAAGCTAGTTTTTAAATCTATTACGATTTTTTGCATTTTTTGTGACTCTACGTTGTTTCTGCATCACCGGATTCCAATTGTTATAACGAAGAAGTTAACGAAGTGTGACTGTGAAAAAAACAATATACACTCAATCTTGTATTTATTTGTTATTCAACAATCCATAGTAATATATAGCATAATATATTGTTTTAACTTGTCACAATGTTTTAAATTTCGTTTATTTTCGGAGCATCACAAAGGATTCCAATGAATTGTGATTTTTCCAGCGTGACAACATACCGCTTACGAGCGCCATGATGGTTTTTTTCATGATGTATGGCCACGTCACCGGAAGAATAAAGGCTAATCCAACATAACCTTAATTGCCCAAATCGGGAGCTTTTCGTTAATAACACCTAAAGCCACATATATTTTTATGAAAGCTTATATGTAAATATAAACGAAATTAATATGTATCTCTTCTGTGTTCTTGATAAGAACATTTTCATTTGCTACATTTTGTTTTGGTATCTATATATAAATACGTGAAGCAAAAACTTTGTACCCCTTTTTACGAAAATTACGCGGACACAGGACCTTGAAATTTGGCTCACTTATAGTTTATGTAGAGAAGGAGTGTAGAATGCTAATATTTTTTTAAAATAATGCATAAAAAGTATAATAAATTAATAAAATAAATGTTACACACACTTTCGTGGTTTGACATCCATGTTTATATAAAGTGACGTATATATTGCTACAGACAACGCGTTGTTAACGCGTCAACGGGGACACTAGTTTTTATAAATATACTTTATTACGAAAGTGATAAGTAAAATTTCATTATTTTTTATCTTTATACAAATAATATGACCTTTGACCGGAAGTCGAGAACATAAAATGATAACTTATAGAAATGTAATGTAGCATTTATTTAGCTCATAGACGTAAATTAAAAAATATTTGATGTAGAAATTCACTTATAATTAAAATAATATTTTGTATACATTGCTGAAATCAGTAGATAAAATAATTATTATTGTAGATTTATTTATTAAGATACAGTTCGCTAATAAATGCTACAATAATACTCGTAACGTAATCTCACATCAATCTATTGTAAAATAGAATAAAATAACGTAACAATGCTATAGAAATTCTTTAATTAGATTTCTAAGTAGCTACTAATTAATTCATACCGTAGAAATGAAGTAGGTATTTAGACTGTTGAAGTAGGTATTCTTAACAATTAAAAATATACTTGAATGCTTAAAAAATCATTATTGAAAACATGATATGACAAAACGCAGCGTTTAGTTCCGCCACTCAACACGTAATCTTTAGAATTTGAGGGGAAATGGAATGCAGAGTCTTGACATTGGGTGCTCTTTGACTACCTTTCTATGCTGTAAAAATAAGCTGAAATAATGAAGATTTTAACTAGAATATAAAAATATATTCAAAGAAAATATGCTAAAAAGTCCAATTATTACGAATAATTTAAAGATCTGACGAGAAAAATCTGACGAGTAGGTCAGATTTTAACTCAATATAAATATAACACGACATCATAAGCATTAGCTATCATTAAAAAAATAATCATCAAAACTGATTCACTAATCGAATTGATGACCTCATCTTTATTGGAAGTTTTCTTACTAAAGATTGGCTTAGAGTTATTATTACGGATTTTAAACATAAAATAGTCAACGACAAAATACTATTACTTTAGTGTTGAATAACAGCTGCAAATATTGGTATTTTCAGACCACAAAACAAACCCGTGTTGGCCAGCTTCCTAGGTAATAACACCGCCACTATGAAATGTCAATAGTAAATTTCTGGAGCTTAAAAACGTTTTAGCTTTAATCAACACGGGACAGTATTTGGATTTATTTTATAATTGAAATATAATAAAGGGTTGATAATTTAAAACTTGTTTTTTTTTTTTTTTTTATGGATAACGGATGGCAAACGAGCAGAAGGACCACCTGATGGTAAGTGGATACCTTCGCCCATGAACATCTACAACACCGGAGATGTTGTAGATGCGTTGCCAACCTAGAGGATACATGGAAGAGGAGGACAATGTAGTATTCCGTTCTCGGAACCACCACATTTTGGGGAAAGGATGGGTGGGAATGGGAAAACCTGGCTTACATGCCATCGAACCGGAACACATCATAAGATATTTGGCGGTTCGTCTTTGACATGATAGTGGTCGCGAGCCAGACGGAGGACGAACCTCCTACCACCAAATAGAATAATTGAATAATTGAAATATAATAAAGGGTTGATAATTTAAAACTTGTTTTTAAAATTAAACAAAAATAATTCATTGATTTAAATGAAATTAATTAATATTTTAAATGGAGTAATTTAAAAAAATCTATGTAATTTTTGGTTAGTTAATATTTTCAGCTATTCTCATACATTATAGAAATAATATGGTTATATAATTTTATTTTTGTATCTTCAATTATATCTATACCTAACCTGTCAAATGACACTGAAAGCATTATTTTCAATTTCGAAAATTTTTAAGCTTTAGATTTTACCAAATTTCGTATGGTAATGGCTAGGTACAAAAACAAAAAAAATCTTAAATGTAAATTAAGGATTCCAGGATTAAGTAAGCTGTATCCAGTATCTGCTTAAAAATGAATACTACATTTTTATATTTTGCGCAAAAAGGATTACAACAAATGACTGCGTTTTATAATAACTTGTTGTACATTAATTATATTACCAGTACTGTTCTGCCAGTAGTATCCTTGGAGAGAAAAGGTTTTATCACTTATTAATGTTTGCGAGCACTGCTTAGCTTTATGTAATATTATTTTTCGTACAATGTATAAATAAACATGCTTGCATTGCTCAAAAGACTGGAAGTCGAGGTTCTAATCTTGTTTAAAAAAAAATCATTGAATGAAATTCAAAGGAAAGAAGAAAGTTAAATTAAACAATGCAATTTTTAGCTAAGTTCATTCTGCAAATATTTATTATGAAATATTAGACCAAAGGACAATTTTGTTTTTTTTTTTCATTTAAAAGCTGCTTGTTATTTATTTATTTTTTATTTGAGGTGATATGATTCATTTGGTTTATATATTTTTTACCAGTTTTTGAAATCAACTTATTTAGATGAAGTTGCTTAAAGTATAAGAAGCAAAAATAGATAAAATAACGACATGATTTATCATCAATATAATAAAATAAATCAACTATATGTAACACCTGTCGTGGCACAGAGGCACAAGCGCGTGCGACTGTAAACGCAACAGGTTGTGGGTTCGATTCCCACAAAGGAAATGTAAAAGTTTAGTATTTTTGCATCCCGGGTTTTTAAAAAGGCTAAGCGCGGCGTTGAGTTCCACCACTCAGCACACAATTCCTCAATTCGGCGGAAAGTGGGGAACGGAGTGTCGTAACACTAAGTTCACAGGTTGCCTCTGCTTAACCTGCTATATGCGGGATACAGCGTGAAGCTAAAATAAAACTATATGTAAACATTTTACCAGTATATACACAGTAGAGAACTGTCTACTTAACACTAACTTCTTTGTAGATATATAGGAGTGGAATGGAGTTGGATGGAAATAAAAAAAAATATAATATACTGCATTTCGCTCCAATACAATGACATTGAACTTTTTTATGTTTCATTAAAGCTGCTACGTTCTCCATAAGTTAGGTCGCTGGAGAATTAAGCTGGGATACGCCCGTTACTTAGCGACGTATTTGTACTACTTTCAAGTAAAACTGGCCGGGGGCCAACCTTGATGATGTTATTTCGCTTTATACTAGCACATCTAGGTTATTAGAAGAACAAAAGTGTGCAATTAAGAATGTGAATCTTTTTGCTATGGTTTCTAATAGAGACAAGATAATCAAGAGAAACCTATTTATGTCGATGTACGTGCGTGCGTCTGTGTAAAATAATGTGGTTTACAAAATTAAAATGTATGTATGTATGGATGGATGTATGGATGGATGTATGTATATGAATATATATATATATATATATATATATATATATATATATATATATATATATATATATATGTATGTAAAATTAATACTTTTTGCGCCCTACTGCTGTTTCTGATCCAAAGTTTTGTATTTTTAATGGTTTCTGTAAGAAATCACTTCTAGTGATTAGGCCACCATTGCACATAACGTTTTTATCGTGTTTTATATTGTATTGTTATTTTGAGTATTTGTAAAATTGTATCTCGTTACAGGTTCTCGGTTCAAAGGAACCCGGTCCTTTGGAAGGCTTGCGTGGGGACACAGGTCCAACACGTAGAGGCCCCTTTGAGACAATAATATTTTTTAATCTAACGCATTGACCGGGATCCATCTCTGAGTAACCATAGGCAATTGCTCAGAGATGGTCACCGCTTAATCCGTAGGAGCTATGGAACATATGGAAAACTAAAATAGGGCTATGGAGTTTGGATGGACTAAGTACTGGCCTATTGATTGAGACTACCGGACGTCCGCCTTTTCAACAGTCTCAAATTGAAAGGTTAGCGGACGGTGACTCGCCTCCCACTAGATGGGCCCCCACAAAGCGGCGTAGTGCCTCGGGCGCAACATCGGTGTGGTCGGCTAAGGGTGTCGAGAGGTGTGCACCGGTTTCACCATCGCGAGTGCGCTCGTGAGCGGGTTTCCCCGCTATTACGCAGATTGAGCACTTCCACCCTTCCGAGCATATAGCTCTTGCGCTCTACTCTGCTGGCTAATGAAGGCAAGCCAGAGGCGGGGGATAAATTACAATTCCCCTCCGGAGGACTCAGGTCCGTGTGGTCGCCACTCCCCAACAGCTCGCCACAAGCTGCTCTGCGGGCTTATTATTATTATTATTAAAAATAAGCATCCCTCTTGCGATATTTATTTCCAAATCTATCGTATACAGAACGCAGTATTAACATGCCTTAACTTTGTTGCAAAATATTTAAAATTATTATAATTATTATATTTCTTTACCTAATGTTTATTTGTATTCTTGCATCGTGTGAAGTTGTCTAAAGACAACGTTATAATGTTAGTTGTCCTGTGTTTCTTATATTAAGACAAAGTATATCTGTCATTCACATTCCAAAGTGAGCTGTATATTTATATTCATTGTAATTTCAATAAGCCACAGTATCAACTATGTATGTGCCTCATATATTTATATATAATAAGAAGTTATTTCCGATATTATTTACTCTACGACATTCTTCCACGTCCATAAATAGAATCGGGTGACGTAATGGTGGAAAGGAAGCAGTCTGGATTTATGTGCGTTATTTATCAGAAGTTTATGGTTATGTCACGCCTTAAAATTTTTAAAAATATTTACTTATAATAACTGAAATCCCGTGGAATGGCGATCGGAAGCTTTTAGAACTATGAAAGCAAATCTTGGCTATGTTTAATTTATTTTATAAATATATTTTCATATTTTTCGATAGGAAAGTAGGAAGAAACTTTCAAATGAATAGAACTTAGGAATTAGTGATGTTGGATATATAACATGGCAAAATCTATTATTTCTATCTAATTTGAGTATAACATGATATAAAAACATTAATATAGAGATAAAATTTAGTCTTTCTACTCAATATAACTTCCTTTTCATCATTTTGAATACTTTAAACAATGTAGCTTCACGCAAAGCAGGGCAATGACAGTACTTTCCACCCGAGTACGTTGAAATATGATCTTTTCCCAAGGGGGAATCGAACCCATAACCAATGGCGAATAGAGTGTGACGCTGTCCTACTATAAACTTTTCACTATCCCATCAGAATATAACTGATTTATATTTCAATTGTATATATTTTAAAAACAAGTACTTTTGGAACAAGTTTTAATTATACGTTTTGTAACTTTTATGCATCACCTGTTTTTTTTTTAGGTTGTTGTTGTTGTTGTTGTTGTTGTTTTTAGTTCTGTTTTTGCATTATAAAAATGGTCTAGAAAGTTATTTTTATCTCTACGATAATATAGTAGCGCTTAGCTAACCAACACAGGGTCATATCGCTAAATAATATACATATTACATAACTATAAAACAGTCATATAACAGTCATATATTGGTTTGGTGGTAGGAGGTTCGTCCTCCGTCTGGCTCGCGACCACTATCATGTCAAAGACGAACTGCCAAATATCTTGTGATGTGTTCCGGTTCGATGGCATGTAAGCCAGGTTTTCCCCTTTCCCACCCATTCTTTCCCAAAAATGTGGTGGTTCCGATAGCGGACTACTACATTATCCTCCCCTTCCGTCTCTATCCTCTAGGTTGGCAACGCATCTACAACATCTATGGTGGTGTAGATGTTCATGGGCGAAGGTACCACTTACCATCAGGTGGTCCTTCTGCTCGTTTGCCATCCGTTATCCATAAAAAAAAAAAAGTCATACTTGTGTTGACAATGATATAATTAGGTGTTTAATTTTGTATCTATATTTGAAATTATTTCGCATGTTACACGAATAAAAATTCTCCTGCACATGTTATGGATATGCGCTGGAAATTCATAACCACAGCTAAATGCCCAGAATGGGCAAATCGTAGGAATAAAGGAAGTTAAAAAAAATATTTCCAATTATTTCGCATGTTACATACATATGCGATATATTTCGCATATTTACATACAAAGCATGTGAAATATATATATTATCTATCTGAATATACTTGAATAGGTGAATGCAGTGATATCGAGTAGTATTCTAAGACTAAACAGAGCGTGGCTTTGGGTTTTAACACCAATCATGCAATGTTCAGTGCATTCAATTGACGTAATACGTCTGCTCTAACTGAAAAATACGTAAGTTGAGAAAATATAGTGACATTTTTTTTGTTACCTAAAACGAAGAATATACGAGTATTGGGTAATACATAAAATAGATCATAGTTAAAATTTTAAGAAAAAAAGAAAACAAACTTCAAATAAAATGCTCTAAAATGCACATATAAAAATACAGTCAAAACCTCCCCGTTTTTTGAAGTTGGATAAAAATACATTACTACAATTACGTATATAAATAACATATAAGTAATATGAAAGTAAGGCTCAAATAAATATATAGTAGCTTTCCGCCCGCGGCTTCGCCCGCGTGAAATTCGGTTATATCGCGCGACATGGTAAGGAGTAGCCTATCTTACCCAAGGTCTAGACTATTTGTCAAAATTGATTAAGTGATAAAGATTGTTCAACTGTTTACAACTGTCACACCTAAATGGTGTGACAGTTGTAAACAGTTGAACAATCTTACATGATTTTATGTTTGACAATAAGGAACTTCCATACAAACTTTCATCCCCTATTTCAATCCCTCCACCACTCGTTTCGCGATAAAAAGTATCCTATGTCCTTTCCAAAGTTCAATGCTATCTTTATACCGAATTTTATCAAAATTAGTTTAGTGGTTTAGGCGTGAAAGCGTAACAGACAGACAGACAGAGTTACTTTCACATTTATAATATTCTCTATTAGATTCAGGTCACATTTATCCACATCGTACGTTATTATTTTTCAGTCATCTGTCAAATACGTTACTGTCGTTTAAATATGGCTGGAGCTGGTTAATAAATATACGGGACTTTTATATAGTGTTGTCATAATAAGATTTATTGATGATTCTAGTTTTAACTAAAACCTTTGATATTTTTATTAAATACTCTAAGCAATTTTTTATTAGCAACTAAATTAATTATAAAGTACAGACAAACAAAATATTATAATAGTGATGAACTTTGTGATAAGTTTTGAAGTTCTTTAAAGCAATAATAAAGTTGGAATCAAAAGTCATAAAATGTTTTGAGTTCAATTTAATGTAACATTCTTTAATTGACTTTGTGAAAATATTAAATATTGGAAGTTTTTTTACATATAACAAATAAATATAAAATAATTTATATAAGCAATATTTGTTTATTCTAAAGCAACAAAGAAATTTATTATATGATTTAGTATTTTTTTAATACCGAACATTATGACTGCTTGTTATTTCACAACCGAACTGAGGAACAAAAAGGAACGTAAGTAAAATACGTTTTGTGAACGCTCTATTGATCAAAAGCTATCACCCTTATAATAATTTAGATATCTTCGTTTCGAAATAAAAATATCGTAAAGCTTCTGCCAGTTTATGTTTCTTTGTTATTACCAGAGTCATGGGCGAATTTACGTAATACATTTCTGGTTCCATTTCTTTTACGTTACTTTATATTCGTCGTGAGCTTGTGAAATTAATCATCCAATGATGATTTCGTTTTCGTGCACCGAAATGGGTTCTAGGCAATACAGGGCATTCGAAATTCAGGGCACGATTCAAATTAAGTGATAAAGCGCTGGGAGTACGCCGCCTGCGCCCGCCTGTCACCGGGTAATGCGCAAAGATGTCGCGTGCTATTGTACCAGTGTTGCTGAACTCTACTAAATAATAAAAATATATTTATACTAACTCTACTTACCTCTGTACTCGAGTTCGGTTTTCTTGTTAACAGCTGTTTAAGAAATAGAACATTTTAAAAAATTTTGCGTGATTTTGTAGATAATGCCATATCATATTGTTTAAAGTTATTAATTTTGTAGAAGGAATTGGATATATTGAATAGAATTTTCTTATATCAATAAAGAGCAAAGCTTAATTTTCACTTATAATAGTAAAATTTAAACGATGCCATTTTACTTACACTTTCTAATTTGGTTTTTCAAAGGATTATAAATATGCCATAAAATCAAGTAGAAATTTTACTCTAATATGCATATACACTAAGAAAAAATAAAGAATACATCCCCTACTCTATATTATTTTTATACATCTAACAATTATCGCATGTGGACAATTAGAAAATGTGCTACGAAGCTCTACGGCGCTACGTAATTACCTTTAATGCTGTTTTAGAGCTCGAAAACAAAAAAAGGCATATTACATTTCTATAAAGATTTTGCAATATTATTAGAAATATAATTTCTAATTTTGTAGTAGTATATTAAATGAACATATATAATAATTATTTTCTGTACACATTTCTAGGTTTTAGCAAATTAAACAGAAATAACCTTGTGTCGAGACATTCCGTTTTCCATTTTCCGCCCGCTGCTGCGGGTTTTGTAACGAATCCCAAATAATTTAAATATAAGTATACTTCATAATAATTCAGGGATTATTAAATTTAACTTGTTTTCATCTCTCTACTATGACAAGTCTGTCACTCAACGCGTAATGTCTCGAATTCAGATGGCCAGTTGTGAACGGAGTGTCTTGACACTGTGTTCTCTGTAACTATCAGCTATCCAGCATAGCGTGAATCTGTAAAAAAACGCCGGTAGTGGCTCAGAGGCTCAAGTGTGCGACAGTAAACGCGACAGGTTGTGGATTCCCTCTCCAGGAAATGGAAAAGTTTAGTATTTTCTTTCCCTGCGTTTGGTAACGAGACAAAGCGCGGCGTTGAGTTCCGCCACTCAGCACTGAAATGCCTTAATTCGGCGGAAAGTGGGGAACGGAGTGACTTAACACTAGGTTCTCAGGTTCCCTCTGCCTACCCTGCTATATGCGAGATACAACGTGAATCTGTATAAAGAATAAACCTACACCCGATTGGGGTCAAAAATTGCACCTAACTGCACCACGAAGGCATCACACACAAGTAAAATCACTATCAATTTATAAAAGTGCTTATTCATTGTTATAATATTCAACACAGATTCTATAACTCTTAATAAAGTACGTAACAACGAAAAATATTAGAGTCACTTATCAACAAAGCGATCACGTATCGACTACGATATTCATTATCGGCCATTGAGGGTAAGCAGAAGAAATTTGTAAGGGATAAAAACGCTGTTTATGATTTTATGATACTCCTCTATTCCCGAATATGGTATCGTAACGATAAAGTGTAACGGCTTTCCACTGAGAAGGGGAAAGGAAAAAATGTCGTAAGCACACACGTTTCACTTATAAAGGATATGTATATAGCAGCTAATGACGTTTACTTTAATAAGAACATTCGATGTTTTTTTTTATTTTTTTTTATTGATAATGGACGGCAAACGAGCAGAAGGACCACCTGATGGTAAGTGGTTACCTTCGCCCATAGACATCTACAACACCGGAGATGTTGTAGATGCGTTGCCAACCTAGAGGATACTAATGGAAGGGGGGACAATGTAGTAGTCCACTATCGGAACCACCACATTTTGGGGAAAGGATGGGTGGGAAAGGGGAAAATCTGGCTTACATGCCATCGAACCGGAACACATCATTAGATATTTGGCGGTTCGTCTTTGACATGATAGTGGTCGCGAGCCAGTCGGAGGACGAACCTCCTACCACCTAACGATGTAGACATCTTACTTTAATAACTTGATAAAATGGAACAAAATATTTGAAAATATAATGTTTGAGAAAGCCATGCGTCTGCTTCACGTATGGCTTCTTAATTAAATTGATATTACTGGCTCTCATATAAAATATAATAACGTAAAACATGATGAAAGCTAAATAGTTTCTCGAGAAATTATTTCGTCAACTCATAACGAAATTTTACTTGAAAAGGACTTGTAAATACTCTTTGAATGCTAAAGAAAATATTATTAAAGAGAAATATAAAAAAAAAGAAAATATTAAAGATGGCTATCTCCATTGGTAATATTTGAGCAAATAATAAACTATATCAACTTAACCTGTAAGATTATAAAAATGTAAAGAGTCTTTGTGACCCAGAATAGGTGAGGGGCGAGCGGTTGAACACTGCCAGAGCTGGCGGGCACTCAGTCGCGTTAGGGTCTTCATGGAAGACGCACGTCTAGCGACTCCTTATTCACAAGTTACGTGTTTATAATAGATGTTGAGGAAAATTAAACGGTTTTAAGTGATAGTGATCAAAACAAACCTTAAAGTAAGGAAAATTATTGTGATATGTGACTTTCCGGATTATACTGAAGAGGATGTTTGTTTTATTAGCAGTTCTCAGCTTACTTATCAAAGGTGAACTTATATTAGATGTTTACAATAAATAATTAATTAATGGTATGGTTAATGCCATATTTATTTTATTATATTGTTGTATCGTAGTAAAAGCTTAGAAGCTAAAAATATCTGGTAGATATAAAGTAAACGATTACTTCGCAATAGTAACAAAACTACAATACTTAACCATTTAAAATACTAGATTAGATAATAAAAGTACTAAATTAATATATATAATAAATAATTTTACTAACTTTTATGGAAAATTGCCATGCATGAAGGAAAATTTTATGCCATATAAGCTTCTTCTAATGACCCTTATAGATTATGCTCTATTAACGCTATTGCCTAGATGTAGAGAACTCTATTACCTCATAATATTAAATATATATAACAGAACTATATTTGCATACAAATAAGATCACAAAGCATAGTTTTTTTACTTGGTTAAAATAAAATTAATTCATCAAACATTTTCGGAATATTCGAAAAAATATTGATATTAAAATTTTACATATCTTTTTAAAAATGTGATATTAGAAGATCCTGAATATTTGACATAACACATATTCTGTGGTCAATTTTAGTACATAAAAACATTTTTATAGTTCCATTTGTGTACCTAAATATCCTTTTTAAAAACAATGATAGATCTTGAGCACAGTGAACAGTGAAAAGCTTTTAATCGTATGAACGTCATACGTTGGTAACTGCTAAGATAAATGACTGCCTGAAACTTGGACACTTTTTATATATGTGTATTCTTTTTAACTTTGATATTTATATTATATGTGTATAGAATAATAATATTTTAATAAATTAATAATAAATTTGATAGTTCAAATATGAGAGGAGAATTTCTATTCAAAAGTTGCATATACACGGTGGAATGCTAAATTGACTTCAGTTTCGTTTTTCCAATTCAAAGCCATAAAATCTACTAAATCCTGTTTTCTATTTTTCGATCATTTCAAAACGTTATGAGGTAGTTGATAAAACGCATACTAATATTATCTAAAAAGAAATTTCAGAAAAAAAACCACGAGTTACTTTTACCAATTTTAAATATCAACTTTTTATTTAATAATTTTCTATATTAAAATAGATGTATTTATATTTCTGTATTTGTTAACTCGGGATAAGTTGGGCCTACATAAATAGCCAACCCAATTTTTTACATACATTTTTAATGAACTGAACTTAGGTGGCACAGTTAAGTAAGCTTACAGTTTTCCAGAAAGTTCGAATATATCAAGTACAAATAGTGTAATGCATTGGAATAGATTAAATACATACATAGTATGAATATAAGGTTCTCAATTTTCTTTTTTAAAATGGTATGTAGTGCTTTCGATGTGGTCCTATTTAAATTTAGTTAAGAAGAGTTTTTGAGTTATTCGTAATAATTGTACTTTTTAGAGCATTTCATTGGAAATAGGTTTACTTTTTTTGTTGAAATTGTAATTATGATTTTTTTTATTTAGTCTTCAAGCTTTTAACACGATGTAGGATAATCAGAATTTACCTAGATTTTATGATAGATTTTGCATTTGCATTTCACACATAACTTGTTGGTTGGAGGAACCTAACGACGTACTTTGTTTAACCAGACGACTTTACCCGAACCCACAACCGTCTAATGCTTAAATATTTTTCAACTACATCACGATGGCATCCATTTTAAACAATATATATAGAAAGGTTTTAAAATTGAAACAATCTGTCCCATAACGAGAATGGGACAAATGTATTTTTCGACAATTAAAACAATATAATAGTTATAACTATGTATTTTATGTGCAAGAATATTCATTATGAAATTATTTATATTTACTATTTATTTATCTATGTATATATATATATGTGAGTACGTATAATAATGTTCTTTTAAGGCTTTTACAACCTATAATTTATTCACTTTTGATTTGATTTGCATCCAAGTTATTTATAATATGTATATATTCTCACTTGTTAGTATCAGTTACCGATAAACCAATTATGTGGTGCGTAAATTTTAAATATCATTTGAAGCCATACGCGTGACATAAGAAGCTATGATATAAAATTGACATTAAAGGTCGTCATATATGTTACTAAAATCTTATTAAGCTAAGCTTTTATTGTTAATGAATGACGAACTTAAATATGATATTTATAAGGAGGAAAAGTAATTTAAAGAAAATTGATTACATCTGTGTATATTCGTATTCCTGCCAACCCAACTTTGTTACCTCCAGGCTTCAAAAGTTGCCAAAATATAAATATATCAGATCGACCACATTGTCTCACTCCGCCTACTCGTGCTTTCTATTTAAGTAAGCTTTATTACAATTTAGAATGTAATATTCCATTGTGAATGAAATGTAACATCTATACTTTAATAACATTTATATTTTTTATTTTTTCTGTAATTTGTACAGTTTAGAAGACAATATGTTGATAAGTTACTTCGTTCTTTATCGCGTGCTGGGTAATGGAATCTGATATTTCGATCGATCTTTGTTTGATCAGAGTAAGACTACCTGTCTTATAATTATAAAAAATCCAAATATTAAATTATAATAATTGTGGTACAATATCGCCATTATTTCCAATGGGGATTCTATTCAACATGTGTTAGCTTTTTAGCAATGTCTTCTTGGTTTTACCCCTAACACCTTCTTAAATCACCTCATCACCGAAAGCCCAGTTCCAGATACATTTATTTTACTCTATATGTTTTTATTTTACTCTAACATAGAGGTCTATATATAGTTATATATTTTTTATGAATATGGGAGAGAAAATAAACACATGAGACAAGCTAATATAGCGTTGTGATATAGAACTTCAGATGTGATATGTACTATTTTCAATTTTTTTATTTCATGCAGTTTTTGGTGTCAATTTCATAATAAATTATTTTTATCTTGAAAGACATTAAATAATATACTAAAATCTTGTTATTACGTTCTTTACTTTAGAAACTCTTGGTAGTGGATGAGACAATTTTACCTACGCCATGGCTGTGGGTTCGATCCTGACTGAAATTAATAAATTTAAGATATGTTTGCATTTCTTTTCGAATTGTTTCAAAGTGGGGAATGGAATTGTTAAAAGAGAATGGAGTGTCTTAACACTAGGTTATCAAGTTCCTACCCTGCTATGTGCGGGATGCGTGCGTGTTCTGGACAAAGTGAGGCATTGTGTTCTACCACTTAACTCGTATTGTCTCAAATGCGGACGGAAAGCGCATATTGGAGTATTTTGACACTGGATACTCTCTGCCTACTTTGCTATGCTGAAAGTGCTTTTTTTGTCAGCTTCTGATAAATCTCACAGTCTATGATTAAAATATTATAAATATCTCTTGCAGAGGGAACCAGAGAACCTAATTTTGAGACACTCCGTTTTCTTTTAACATTCCCGTTCCCCCTTCGCCGCCGAATGGAGGAATTACGTAAGTGGCGGAGTTCAACGCCACGCTTTGCCTTGTAATAATTACATGAATTCCAAAAATTTTTTATTAAAAGAATGTCAAGGGGATACACGAAATATAATTTATCTGTAAAACTTGTTTGTACATTCTATGTATTAAAAAGTAATTTGCTATGCAAACAAATTTTACATTTTCAATTCGCAATCATCGTCATTTATAATTGCTTTTGAAACATATATATGGGTAACATAATTTAATAATACTAACATAACTATACGAATGGAAAATATTAAAAGTATTAATTAATCAGAAAAGGGGGAAAGTCAAAGTCAAAGTCAAAGTCAAATAATTTTATTCAAAATAAGAAGTTACAAGCTTCATTTTTTGAACGTCAAATAATTTACCACCGGTTCACTAAATTTAATGCCTCAGACCTGAGAAGAACCGGCGCAAGAAACTCAGCGGGACTTTTTTTTTTCTTTTTTTTTTTTTTTTTTATTTTTTTTTTTTTTTTTTTTTTATATTCTTTTTTTATAAAAGATGTAGGTTTGAGCTCCGGTCTTGCTAATATATTTTTCTCGTTAATTTAGTATTATACAACTGTACTATAGCTTCTTATGTTACTCTACATCCTTGTTCGTAGCACCAGGTAAAGAGAAATTGAAGTTAACTATAATGCTATCATAACAAGATATACCAACTGAAACAACTGGGGTCCATTTCAGCTAATTGTTAAACAAAATTTGAACTGTTACAATTATTTCCACGTCGTGATGCTTCAAGTTTGCCCTTCAAAGATTAAATTGTACGACTTTATTATGAGTTATCCGGCTTTCATGCCCGTGTTTACTCACTTTAAATGACTGTTGGGTCAGACCCAAACTAAACTCTGGGGAAATAAAGGAGGCTAGATATATTTACCAACAGATCTCTTTGTCATAAGGTTATAACTGTACTTAAGAATCAAAAAGTTTTTTTACACACGTCTTCTACCCGTTTGTGTCATATGAAAATGACGCAACACTGACATTTGAAAATCTTAGCATGTTGTATGCTTTGCGACGGTTTTTTGTGAGCTTTTTGTTATAAGGGCAACGAAGAAGTAAAGTGTGACCTATTAAAGTAATGAAATATCTTTTAATTTTGCTAAGCAATTCATTACGGATGCTATATGATATAAGGTGTGTATTAATTTTCTAAATAAATTATATATTTAAAAAATTACATGTTAATAAACAAGCTGTGACCCAGATAGAACATTTAAGATAGAATGTTTATTTGGTGGTAGGAGGTTCGTCCTCCGTCTGGCTCGCGACCACTATCATGTCAAAGACGAACCGCCAAATATCTTATGATGTGTTCCGGTTCGATGGCATGTAAGCCAGGTTTTTCCCTTTCCCACCCATCCTTTCCCCAAAATGTGGTGGTTCCGATAGCGGACTACTACATTATCCTCCCTTTCCATCTGTATCCTCTAGGTTGGCAACGCATCTAGTACATCTCTTGTGTTGTAGATGTTCATGGGCGAAGGTAACCACTTACCATCAGGCGGTCCTTCTGCTCGTTTGCCATCCGGTATCCATAAAAAAAAAAAAAACAAAAATTTACATAATAATCTAAGTTCTTGATAATTTTAAAGACTTTTAGCTTGAAATTTTAGTTATTTAGCTTGAAAAGTAGTGGGTTAAAAATGTTTTAAATAAAATTAAATAAATTGCGTCGTTGAATTTCCTTTCGTCATAAATTTATGTAGATGCATACATATATGTAAGTATATTTTGTTCACGCTTAACTTCAGAGAAATCGTGTGTTAAGTTTTAATTTTTGAAACTATTATTTATTATATTTACTTACATATATATCTAACATATAACTATTTGAATTGTTAAAATGTTTGGATTTCGCAATTTGTACACATTTGAAATAAAACTGTTTTGAAACGGATCAAGCGCATATTTTGGTATTCTTTTTTTAGCTTCACGCTATATCCCACATATATTCGACGGAAAGTAGGGAACGCATTGTCTTAACACTAGGTTCTCAGGTGTCTCTGCCTACCCTGCTATATGCGGGATAATGCGTGAAGTTAAAAAAAAAATTATAATAGATTTTAACTTTACCCCAAAATTCAAACAATGATATCAAGATCTGCAGCCATATAGCTGACTAATGAATCAATGATGCAGTTAGGCATGAATTTATTGTGCATAAAGCGTTAAATTAACATCACTAAACGTCATTCCACTGCTTCGTCCCATTGGCATAGGAGCATACATTGTGGGAATCCCCTAGCGATAGCTGAGAATAAATAACATATCACTATCGTATTAGATGATTCTATTATTGTTATGTTGGTATTCCATACATTGTATCTTTAAAATATGAATGTGGAACTCACAGTGCCTTAACACTGGGTTCTCTTTCGCCCACATAATACATAATACAGGACATGTGGCAATACTGGGCACATGGAAGAAAAACAACATTTTTCTTTACTATTCCATTGGTTACATTTTGGCAGGGTCTTGAATTAAACCAACAAGTATGCGAAATGCTTAAAAAATATACAATTTTTTACAATAGTTCGTAGAAAGATATCTTCTTCACTCATAGTTTTACTCTGCACGTGTATTTAATATAGAATTCTTGAGGTAATATTTAATTGTAAGTATACTTATCTTATCGCGCGGCGTTGATTTCCGCCACTCAGCACGCAATGCTTCAATCCGATGGAAACTAGAGAACGGAATTGTTGAAAGAGAACGGAGTGTCTTAACACTAGGTTCTCAGGTTCCCTCTGCTTACCTTTCTATGCTTGCGTGAAGCTAAAAGAAAAATAAGTATACTTATAGATATATGGTTATATTAAGGTTAATTAATAGAAAATTATTTCCATTTAGCTCCGATTTACAACTTTAGTCCTAAGCTAATATAATTCTGCTATGAATGTAAGTTAGTAATGAAGTGTAACTTTCCAGAATAAGTTTGTAAATCGATAATAATGTACTACCTACGTCGGATCGCTGATTATTGCAAACTTATGCAATCACCTACGTTATAGAAAGTTCGTTTTAGCTTATCACACAAAAACTATAACTCTCATACCAATTAACACTAAGTGAATGTTGAATTTGAATTAATGTCGCTATATAACTATTTGTATGTACATTATATGTATATATATTTTTTAACTTCGCGCTGTATCCCACATATAGCAGGGTAGGCAGAGGAAACCTGAGAACCTAGTGTTAAGACAATCCATTCTCTTGAAACAATTCCGTTCCCCACTTTCCGCCGGATTGAGGCATTGTGTGCTGAGTGGCGGAACTCAACGCCGCGCTTCGCCTTGTTATCAGACCCAGGAAATGAAAATACAAATATTATTTAAAATATTATACATCATTTCCTGGAGTGGAAATCGAACACACAAGCCGTCGCATTCACAGATGTATGCGCCACGTGCATGCATTTATTTTTTATATATATATATATATATATATAAATTATTTATTTAATATATATTTCTGCACACACATTTATTTACCATATGACAAAATGAAAAAAAGACAATAGAGAAACACAATACATATATTAAATTCATATATTATTTGAAATGGCCCTATCCGTATAATTTACGTGATATAGTTCATAATGTGATAATAATACAGTAGTTAATTTAATTTAAAGATAGTAAATATATGTACATTTTGTGTTATATTGTATTTTTGAAAGATGGTATACGAATAAAATAATTTATAAACCTTTTTTTTTCACTTATGAAATATTAAAACGCAATTTCTGTACGTTATAAATCTGTGCTACAAATGTAATTGTGTTAATTTTGCGTAATGTTACTGGAGTTATTTGGTCATTTATTCTTCATTTAGACTTCAGTGTAATATATCCTTACTGTCTTACTTTATATTATAAATGCGAAAGTAACTCTGTCTGTCTGTCTGTTACGCTTTCACGCCTAAACCAGTGAACCGATTATGATGAAATTCGGTATGAAGGTAGAACTAAACTTAAGAAAGGACATAGGATATTTTTTATTGCGAAAAATTTTTTATAAAAAAAATTATTTTTATTTCTTATAATTTTTTTTTTGACAAATAGTCTAGACCTTGGGAAAGTCTATAGGCCACTCCTTACACGTCGCGCGATATAACCGAATTCCATGCGTGCGAAGCCGCGGGCGGAAAGCTAGTACGTATATAAAGATATGTTTAGTAGTACGAAGCTACAATAACAAAAAAAAAACTACTTTTTTCTTTTTTTTTTAACTTCACGCTGTATCCCGCATATAGCGGGGTAGGCAGAGGGAACCAGATAACCATAAGCCTACCTAGCCTAGCCACCTAAGAGTATTAAGACACTCCGTTCTCTTTCAACATTTCCGTTCCCCACTTTCCGCCAAATTGGTAACAAGGCAAAGCGCGGCGTTGAGCTCCGCCACTCAACACGCAATGCCTCAATTTGGCGGAAAATTAACTACTTAATAAATTAAAATTAATTTTATGCTATTTAAAATTAGCTAGTCCTAATTTTTTTATAAAAAAATGATATATGAATTTTGAATATAAAACAAATGTAGCTAATATAAAAAATACATGAACAAAGAAATGAACATGAACCTCACTCTATGATATTTTATTATTATCGAACATAAAAACCACACTCGCCTTCTACTCGAAGGCGGGTACTAATATTAGGGATCTCGTATAATAAATGTGTCTAGAAAAGCAACTGAAGTATCCTTGAGAAGATTAATTTTCTTGTTACAGAGTCCTTATTACTAAGGATAGTTCGTGTCTCGATCCCTTCGCATCGACTGAGGGGTCAGCAAGCGCAGTTAGATTGCGATTACGAATTGGGTGACGACAAACTTTACTCCGTCAAATGGTACAGAGATAATGAAGAGTTCTATCGATACATGCCTAAATATGAGCCGCCAAAACACTCTTATAAAGTTGAAGGGATCAAAGTCGACGTAAGTACTTTCTTTAAATCGTTATACTAAGAAGCACTTGAGGAGTTAAGAAGGTTAAATGAGCTCAAAGCTACTTGAACGATTTGTTTGTCGTAATTTGTGCTTAATGAATTATGAACTGCTTACATTTGGGTTTAATTAGCAAAAAAATTGGGAATTTTTTATCAGAGAGATCTTTTTGGGTCGCGAGCGAAATTTTCTTTATGTTATGCTAAAATGATTTAATATTTTACTTTATATTTACTTTGATTGCTCGGATGATTGAACATAAAAATATTTTTTTTTGTTATGAAAATTGGAACGTTTTTGTTTATTTTCTATTTATTGTGTGGTATTTTTCTCGCCTCTCAGGCAAAATAACCGGGCAATCCTGGTTATCAGCAGAACTGTCTTATCAGTTGATAGTAGCTTCCTGTAGGATTTTTAATACTTTTTAAATAAAGTATATTTTGTTTTTTCTTATGTCGTAATAACTGAGAACGTTAACGTACGTATAGTTGCGATTATCGACTTCACACACACATTCAATTCAAGTTACAGCAGTGTATGTGCTAGCAGAAATTTCGGTTTGCTGGAATCAACTATAGCATTATGACATAACTAATCTTGCGCTATACTGAATAGCGAATTTAAAGGAAAATCAACGTGAGAATAAAATCATACAATCTCTTATTGTTTATAATTATTCTGATTTCGATTATGGTTCATTTATGTAGACAATATTTATTTGGCCTTCAGCACATATATATTATACATACAGGAAGGTAAACACGCTTTTCTATAAACAGTTAAGAAAATAACAATATTGAACGATAATGAACGATTCTTATATTTCTTGTCATACTACAAATAAGCTATTCTTATAATATTCCAAGTATTTACTTTATGTACGCAGAAAAAATATTGTATATACTTCAAAATTATTTATTTTAGGTCCTTGGTAATGGTCCTATATGAAAATTTCGAAATCGAAAGTGTAGTTATAATCAAAGTTTTATCAACTGTATTATTAAGGCCATACATACTTCGTAGAGAGAGATCAATCTTCATATCGTAGTTAGCTAATGCTCTTAGACTAAAGACACGTTGTCAAATTCCACTTCATTCCAAATGTTTGTACGAAGTTGAAATAATATTTTTTTTTAATAAAGATTCGTCTACTTTAATGTGTCCATATATTATTAAATATATTTATTGAAATATAACTTTAGTTTATCTCCTTATAATAAAAGTCTATATAAATTATTATCATTAAAATATATGATAAATATAATATAACAGAATAAAAGGTTTGTAGTTCCGATGGTAATCTGGCGTAGCAGTACCACTTACCTACGTATCGCTACGTCGTAGCTCGTGCGTTTATCTATCGTTATAAATATTTGTATTTACTCAGTACACTGCTGTATTTTCTATTTCTATCAAACTTGTTCCATCAACCATACTATATCTAAATAAATACTATATCTCTGTTATTAGCGCCTGTCGTGGCGCAGAGGCACAAGCGTACGACTGTAAACGCAACAGGTTGTGGGTTCGATTCCCACTCCAGGAAATGTAAGATTTAGTATTTTCGTTGCTTGGGTTTGGTAACAAGGCAAAGCGCGGCGTTGAGTTCCGCCACTCAATACGCAATACCTCAATTTGGCGGAAAGTGGGGAACGCAGTGTCTTAACTCTAGGTTCTCAGGTTCCCTCTGCTTACCTTGCTATATATGTTATAGCGTGAAGCTAAAAAAAAGAATACCAAAATCCGCGTTTGATCCGTTTCAAAATAGTTTTAATTCAAATATGTAAAAATTGCGAAATCCAAACATTTTATCAATTCAAATAGTTTCTACAGGCAAATACTTATGTATATTTAAGTGAAGATTGAAAGAGAATGGAGTGTCTTAACACTAGGTTCTCTGGTTCATTCTGCCTACCCCGCTATATGCGGGATACAGCTATATATGTATGTACTTATATATATATTTTAATATAAATATTTATTTTTAGTTATCAAAATCAGATGACAAAAAAGTTGTACTGCATCCGGTGACATTAAAATCATCCGGTTTATACCGTTGTGAAGTATCTGCGGAAGCACCAAGTTTTGCATCAGCAGCAGGAGAAAGCAAAATGGAAGTTATTTGTACGTATGATATTTATTTTTTTTTATTTTATAGTGTATTTCTTTTTAAATTTAGTGATCTGTCACTTAGTTCTTGCTTTTTTTACAAAATTACTCTTTGAGTAAATGAATTAACTCAACTTTTAGTCAAGCGTGAGTAATTATTCTTAACTTAACATACATTTATCATATTTATTTTTATTTTTAATTTTTCAAATACGATTTTAACCCAAAATATAAAATCCATATTAACAGCTCTGCTCATATAAGTATATAAAATAGGCAATGATTTACCGTCAAGTTATTATATCATTCTTCTGATTTAATAGAAAAATAATAAGGATACTATTCTTTATGAAGAAAGTAATTAAGTTGACTTGACATTGCTATTTTGTCTTCCTTTCGAAATATTTTATATTGCAAACTCAACTATATTTGATTTATTAATAATATCACTTCTATATATTATATATTTTTATGATGCATAGTCCTAGTTATAAATCCTTATATATTCAAGCCAAAAATGTTAAAAGTAATATTATAAAATGACTTAGCACGTGAATACAAAAGAAGTTTGGTGGTAGGAGGTTCGTCCTCCGTCTGGCTCGCGACCACTATCATGTCAAAGACGAACCGCCAAATATCTTGTGATGCGTTCCGGGTTCGATGGCATGTAACCCCTGGTTTTCCCTTTCCCACCCATTCTCTTTCCCAAAATGTGGTGGTTCCGATAGCGGACAACTACATTATCCTCCCCTTCCTGTCTCTATCCTCTAGGGTTGGCAAACGCATCTACAACTCTTGGTGGTGTAGATGTTCATGGGCGTAGTTGGGTAACCACTTACCATCAGGTGGTCCTTCTGCCTGCCTGGCTAATCCGTTATCCATAAAAAAAAAAAAAAAAAAAAAAAAAGAATAGCTAATAAACCTACGTTAAATAGGAAAAACAGTGTGTTTAAGTATATATTTCAATACATTTATTTACATTACTGTGATGAAGAAAAATAATATAATGTATAACATTTGATATACATCTTTGCTTATTTAAAATTTTCAGCCAAGTTTGAAAACTATCTTAATAATAACGAATAATAACGAATAATCACGAATAATTTCTGCTTAACTATAATACTCTCTCGTACAAGATTTCAACGATATTCTAGTATAATTACTGTGCTTTGTATATTTGCAGTTACAAGTATGTTTTACGACTGCCTACGCCAAAATTCATTCAAGTTGGGGTCCAACGGTCAAACCTTGTAAAGACTGAAAAGCTCTTGAAAGTTATTTACTTAGCGCTACCTCTTTGACCAAGAGCAGTAGCCATAGGAAGCCAATAGGAAATCTACCGCATGGAATGTAAGACCAAAGCTAGTTGGGAAACAGACATTCTATTTCTTTGTATTAATAATTCTTAAATTTTCTTTTTATATTTTTAACCGACTGTTAGAAAATAGGGAGGTCCCTCAATTCGACTATCGTATATTTTTTTGTGTGTTAATGTGCAACAATTTTTACTGGATGAACTAATTTTGACTATTTTTTTAATAAGATACCAGTGATCCTCAAATGAGGTCCTATTCAAATTTTTGTTAATTTTGAGTTTTATTCGTAATAGTTTTATTTTTAGTGTATTTTACGCGAATTGGTTTTTCTTTCATTTGTTTGGTGGTAGGGAGGTCTTCGTCCTCCGTCTGGCTCGCGACCACTATCAGCGTCAAAGCACGAACTGCCAAATATCTTATGATGTGTTCCGGTTCCGATGGGCATGTAAGCTTAGGCTTTCCCCTTTCCCACCCATCCTTTCCCAAAAAAATGTGGTGGTTCCGATAGCGGACTACTACATTATCCTCCCTTCCATCTGTATCCTCTGGTTGGCAAATGCATCTAGTACATCCCTTTGTAAGCCGTGATGTTCATGGGCGAAGGTAACACTTACCATCAGATTTTGGTCCTTCTGCTCAAGCTCGGGGTTCATCCGGCATCCATAAAAAAAAAAAAAAAAAAAAAAAAATTTTTTTCTTTGTTATAATCCTCTAACTTATATTTGGTACATAATATTTTTGACTTCAAATCGAACTTTAAGGCTATTTGCTACTTAGATTAAAAGCAAACCCAGGTCTAGTTAGACAAAATGCGTTCGAAGTTTCCAGACACTCATACCTATAAATGTGGCTAAAAGCCTATGTGACATAGACACACCGTGACATTTTAAAAGTTTCTTCTAATAATGTGCAAGTGGCTACAAATTGTTAAATTAACTATCTTAATAATGGACTTGGGCTTATTGTATTATAAAATTGTCAAATCCCAAAATCTGACAGAGAAAATAATTATTCTTAAGCGGGAGTTTCAAGCTGTGGTTCTTCTCAGGTCTGGAGGCATTAAATTTAGTGAACTGGTGGTAAATTATTTGACGTTCAAAAAAAAAATGAAGCTTTTGTAACTTTTATTTTGAATAAAATTATTTGACTTTGACTTTTGAATTTTGACTTTATTTTATTATTCATTTTGACGGCCATTTTTTTCAAGTAAACTATTAATATTATATTTAAAAGTTTAAGTAATTATGTTATTTAGCCATTATGTTTTCTGTTGCGCGTCAACTTTACACTTCTACCCCCGCATAGTAGAGCTATCGAAAGAGTAACTTTGTGTCAAAACACTTTTCTTCCAAATTCAACACATTGGCATGTTGAATCTTAGAACTCAATGCTGCGATCCATCTTTTACCAGAGTGGGGAAATGTAAATATTTTTAAATATTATTGTTCCCTCTCCTAAATGGAAATCGAACTCAAAACCAATCGGATTCGTAACTACTTACGGCCCTTTTATTATACAAAGATAACTCAATTATTTCACACTTAAAATGGTCAAATAGAGGAGTAGTATTATAAAAATAATAATGTTTAGAGATTTTAAAATATCCAAATATAAATCTCTTGACCTCTATTCCCCAAAAAATTATTACCACACTGTCTCCTAATAAATTCTTCGACAAGTTATTTTTATGGTGGGCTGAAGCCATCCTCTTCTGGACGAAAGCAAACTTAATTTTGTTTTTTTCTCTCTCTGGTTTATATTTCCCAATTTTCTTTGATTGATGAGGGTCTCTAGCATAGTTATGCCACGAGAAAAGTACCTAACTCCTGGGAAACTTACATCTTTAATAAAATTAATCTTGTTAAAATGAAAGTTGGGTCCCTTTACTTTTTCTAAGCATTTCCAATTAGCTTCAGTGTGGCAAAGCAAAATGTCTCTGGAACTAAAATGAATTCTCTTGTCGCAAAAAAGTTGGGAGGCTGTTGGTGGGGCTTCTATATTAGAGTTCTTGTGACTGAAATCGTTGCTTTTTTTTAGATTTACCACGAGAAGGTCCAAGAATAACAGGTAATGAAGAGGAAAATAGACGAGGTGATTCTTTATTTCTAAATTGTACGTCAGGCCGGTCGTATCCCGCGGCAGTTTTGAGTTGGGATATAGACGGTGAAAAGGTTAGTACATTTTGATTTTAACTTTGTGTTGATTGGTAAAACGATATATTTGTGAATGAAACGGTATATTTCAGTATATATTTTTTAGTTTTCTATTAAATTAATAAGCATGAATAAAATTTAGTTAAAATTATACGTAAAGATAAAATTGAATTTCTGAAATAAATACTATTTTTAAGAACAAAACCCAAAATTACAAGGAAATTTAAATATTTTTGTTCATTTACTATGTAAGTTGTGTTGTCATTTAGTATTTAGTTATACAAAAGAATTTAATTTTAAAATTTAAAAGGGGAAAGTATAAATTACGCTCACTGGGCTATTTTAACTAATAGCGTACGAAATTATGAAGTAAAAATTCGAAAACCTCCCAGCGACGAAGCTAATTTAGAATTTTTCTTGGGTTTAACTTTAACAAAGTTTTGAATACTTTTCTGATTAACAATCTGATAATGGCTATAATCTTTCCAAACTTCTATTGTTCACAAAAAATCCGTACGACCTTTTGGTTTTTATTAAACTCAAAAAGTTGGTAAATTCCTTTGTTATAATATATTTTATATAATACAAAAATGAGCCGAAAGTAAATACAATATAATTAATAACTTAAGATTTATTGTGCTATATTTTATGTTCTTATACTTTTTTCATAGTAATTTTACGTTTATATCCATTAGTTAATGTTTAGATATTGCAATTACTACTTATTACATTTAGTTGACAGTATATTTTAAAGAATCTTTTTTTTTTTTTAACTTCACGCTGTATCCCACATATAGCAGGGTAGGCAGAGGGAACCTGAGAACCTAGTGTTAAGACACTCCGTTCTCTTTCAACAAGTCCGATCACTTTCCGCCAGATTGAGGCATTGCGTGTTGAGTGGCGGAACTCAACGCCGCGCTTTGCCTTGTTACCAAACCCAGAAAATGAAAATACTTCATTTCCTGGAGTGGGAATCGAACCCACAACCTGTCCCTTTACAGTCTCTGCGCCACGACAGGCGTTAAGAATCTTTTAAAAGCTTTTTTTCTCTTCCACTTATATTACATATTTTATGAGACGAGTAGATAAGAAAGAACATTTTAGACATTCCGTCTAGGAAGTGGGAGATCAACGCCCACATCTTTACTGACAGCCGATATCTATAATTCAATATTTGTCATTTTAATATCGAATTAAGTAAATATATGATAAAGATACTACATACTCGTAGAACTCATTTTTATTTATACATTCATAAATAATATATCCCCAAATATTAGACTACCGTTCTATAGCGGGACAGCGTATAGACTAGAAGCGGATTAGTTGTGGGTTCGATTCCCACTCAGAGAAATAATTTAACTATATTAAAATCAAATCAATTTTTGCACTCTGGTAAGACAAAGCATGGCATGAAGTTCCGCCACATAACACATAATGTCTCAGTTTCGACCGGGAAGTGGAGAAGGGAGTGTCTTGGGATAATGCGTGAAGCTGAAAATAAATTCTGTATATAGTTAAAAATTATTTATAAGATTGATTACAATTTGCTAATCACACTTGGCGTGTAAACGTCATTTCAAACTCACACTTTTTGGCCATTTCGTAACCTGAACTCTGATTGCTCATAATTTTCAAAAATGATTATTGGCTTAAATAAATTTGATTATTTCATTATGACTTTTGACTTTCAAGTATTCCTTTGAAATTTAAGCTGCTTGTTATCATCGAAACCCAATTCAGAAGGATACGATGGTTTTCGAGTTGGAGGGAATATTTCTATTTCAAATACTCTATTTCACACAGTCGCTGTCGATAAATTTCTATTAAGTAGACGAAATATGGGAAACAGTATGATCTATAGAATTGTAGTCTCTGTCTATCCTGTATGAAACATTTATTTCATCAAAATAAAGAAATTCATTTCTTTTGGACTAGAAAAAAATATTTTTAGGTCATTATACACATACAAGCATAGAATAATAAAAATAAATTTAGCTTACTATTTTTGAGTTGCAAGTAACAAATGACATAACTCATAATTTTATCAAAAGCTTTAAAACAACAATGAGTCCGCGCTAATGGAGTTATATTGTTGAATGGTAAGCTTTGTATAACCTAATCCATTTTGATTTGTCACTAATGGTTTAAAAATAATGACGTGTTCATATCCTAAATAAATGCATTGATTTATTTCTCTCTTTAATTTTGTGAGCTTAATTAATAAACATATCGACAGATAAAATCGTGAGATAAAGTCGACAGATAATTCGATAATTCGTCAATTGTGTGATGATTTCTTACTATCCAATGCATATTGTCAATATATCATAAAATGTGAAATAACTTAGATATTATATAATATTGTCAGATTGACTAATAATAAATAATTTATGAATGTTTATCATCGTGTATATCCCGCGTTATCATGGGTGCGGAAATAAAGTACTACGTTATCAATTTTAGTTTCATTAAAGCTATGAATATCGTATATTTTTTTTTTTTTTTTTTTTTTTTTTCGAATGGATACACATGCTGTTGACCCTAGCGGACTTTACAGCGACACCGGGGGGGTGAGGGAAGAGGGTGCTCAGTCCCTGCGAAATGCAAGCACTAACTGGCTGCTTGAGAGGATGCCGACAGGCGCAAGGGCGCCCCCTGCGGGGCTAGGACCTCGGCTTGCGCGAGTCGTGCGGGCGGGGGAGGGAATCCCTATTCTAAGCAAACCGATCGCGACATGAAGACGCGACTGGTGGTAGTTAGACTAAGCTAAGGAAGCCTAATAAGCCCTAACTGATGGACCCGGCCGCCCCGAGGCGCGGACGGGCCGTAATATCGTATATGTACAGCATCTATTTTGTATCATTACATTAAATATAAAAAAATTGGATTGAATGAAAGAATAGTAGGACAGCGTCTGTGCTGTAAACAAGAATGGTTGTGCGATTCCCACTGGGGAGATTTATTTTAACTTTTGCTTTCTAAGTTGCGCCTATCAACACGCAATGTCTCAATTTCAGCGAAAAGTCGAGAACGGAGTGTCTTAACACTAGGCTCCTCACAATATGAAAAATGGGGCGAAGCTGAATATAAATTTGATTATTTTGTTTGTTTTAGGTAACAGACCCAAATTTATTAGTGGAATATCCTCGTATAAAACATGCTCATGGATTATTGTCGACGGCGCTGGGCTTAAGAGTACCTCCCGGGCGGACGTTGGAAGTGCGATGCACCGCTAGGGTAGCACTAGCGTGGCGGGAAGGCAGTGAAGCTGTAGTAGGCAATAGTCAAGTAGCTGATAGTAAAGAAGCTATGTTATTAGGTAAGTTAAAATATTTCATAATACAATAGTTGTATCTTTCAGTGTCTCGTTTCTTATATCGTTTCTTACATACATAAAACTCAAAATATGGAACATATTGAGTGATGAAATCAATATTGCAAGTCTAACTATACCATTTACCCTAACGGAAATAGAATCCAACATTACAATATCTTCGACAAGAGATAAAAGATTAAAGATTACTAAATTTGTAATTTTGTTATTATATGAAGAAAATAAATCCTTTGAATTCATTACCAACATCGATCCATAAGTAGTTCTTATAACAGGGATAGATATCGACGATTATATCATATTGCATCTTATCTTTATGCATATTGTATTTAAAAAAATATTTTAGTAGTAATTATTATCGGATTTAACTTTGAAATAAAAATAATACATTTATTCATATATAGAATAGCAATTTATAGCAATTCAAAATCCACGAATTAAGTATTAGAGGATTATTGTCACATAGATTTACGAGAATATAGCTAATGGAGCTTGCGAAACGTTAAATCTGCAATGAATCTGGACTTGGGTCTTATACTCAAGTCCATAGCATAAAATTATTGAGCGAAACGAAACTTGAGGCTGCTATTATATAAAAGTGAACTCGTGCTTTTAAATTAATTTTAAGCAAGTTTTGTTGCAAGTTAAATTTAGTAATATTAAAGTTTTTCTTATATCCGATAAACTTATCTTTAGGGGTCAGTAGTTATTTTTTTACTAGATGATTGAATCTTAAACGTGAAAATCACGGCGTTAAGTTCCGCCGCTCAACTCAATGTCTCGAATTCGAGAGGAGAGCGGTGAACAGTGCCTTATCACTAGGTTATCTCTATTCACGCTGCTATGCGAGAACAAGCTTTTTATAGTAAAAACATTTTGCAGAATTAATCCTTACTAATATTATAAATGCGAAAGTAACTCTGTCTGTATGTCTGTTACGCTTTCACGTCTAAATCACTGAACCAATTTATAATTTCGGTATGAAGATAGAACTGAACTTGGGAAAGGAAATAGGGGATAAAAGTTTGTATGGAAGTTCCTTATTGTCAAACATAAAACCATATAAGATTGTTCAACTGTTTACAACGTTCACACCTAAACCACTTAACCAATTTTGAAAAATAGTCTAGACCTTGGGAAAGACTACTCCTTACCATATCGTGCGATATAACCGAATTCCACGCGAGCGAAGCCGCGGGCGGAAACCTAGTCTAATTATGTCTTATAGTATTTGATATCTCTTACAATACTACTATATCATACGTTACATACATATGATACTTGAAGTAAGTGAATTACCCAATAACTAATTAATTATTATAATACTGACATTGATATCTCCACAAATCTTAACCCCATTCATCGTAGAGCGTTAATGGAAACAATACAAAGATATTGTATTAAATCACGTCTAATTAGTTATTCCCCTTGTTTCTCAAACGATTTCATTAACATCCACATTATTCATATTCTAATGACGCTTAGGGGAGTTTATTTTGGATTGACTTAATAACGTTTATTATTGTCTGTATTTACTCTTGGTACTCATCTAAAAAGCCAGCCACAGTTCCTCCGGATATATAAGATAATTCAATTCTATTGTTCATTCTGAATTTAAGTACGTGATATTGAATTTAAAAAAAAAAAAAAAAATAGTCCTGCTGAGTTCTTGCGCCGGTTCTTCCTGGCAGGGTCTGAGGTGCATTAAATTTAAAGTGGAACTGGTGGTAAATTATTTGACGTTCAAAAAGTGAAGCTTGTAAACTTCTTATTTTGAATAAAATTATTTGGATTTTGACTTTGACTTTGACTTTAATAGATCAAATAAAACGTGACGTCATCAGCACAGTTGGATAACGGTCGCATAATGATAGTTGCTTGTTTTTTCTGGAATATAAGTTCATATTTAAATTTAGCTTAATTTAATTATCACACGATTCATTAATAAGCACACGCTCTAAATTAGACAAAAAGTGGGAGTTCCTCTTTAATCCTTTACGCCTCTACACACACCTACTCCTTAATCCAAGAGTTGCGCGAGGCAAAATTAAAAAATAGGAAAACGTGTTACTACCAATTCAGAATCGCTATTTTTTTTTAACTTCACGCTGTATCCCGCATATAGCAGGGTAGGCAGAGGAACCTGAGAACCTAGTGTTAAGACACCCGGTTCTTTCAACAAATCCTTCCCACTTCCGCCAGATTGAGGCATTGCGTGTTGAGTATGTGGAACTCAACGCCGCGCTTTGCCTCTTTGTTATTGCCCCAGAAAATGAAAAGCCACTTCATTTCCTGGAGTGGAATCCCACAACCTGTCGCTTTTGCATAGTCGCACATCACTTGTGCTTCTGCGCCAATGACAGGTGTATACGCTTATTATTTATGTGTTTTTTTCTAATAAAATACATTATCAGTTCACTTCTAGCACGTATTAAAAAGGCGGCATTAGTAGGATCTTTTTAAATTTGCTAGGGTAGAGAGAGAGGAGCGCGGCAGTGAGTAAATCTGGGCGTACTTTTAGCGGGGCCCTTACAATTCTGCCACTTGGGTCAAAGTCCCAGGCACTTCTAAAGATTCCTTCTGCAATACGATCATTAATAAATTTTGCTTAAGCCAAAAAATCGGACTCCTCCTTAGTAAAGTGAAAAGAACACCATTATTTGTGTCCATATTGTATGTAGTATATCGTTTCATATTTCGATTATTAACTTTAAAAGGCTTAAATTCCATTGTTTTTAAGCCGATGCTGGATGTCACAACTCTGATACTGAAATATTTCTTGCTCCAAGGCGTCACTGTTAAGTTGAGAATGAGAATAAAAGTTTTTCATTCGAATGTATTCAGAAATTTTTTGAAACAGGATTCGTATTTCCGACTTTATTACGTAACTTGTTACCTAACTTGGTACACTTGTGAAGCCCAAATACGTGCTTAATATACGAGTATTTGTTAAGTAATCAAACGGAAGAAAAGTGTTGTTTCTAACTGTCAAATTGAGTAATGCTAGAAATGTTCAAGTTGAAAATTTACATATCTAATATTTACTAGTATTGACGCGTTAACAACGCGTTGTCTTTAACAATGTATATGTCACTTTATATAAACATGGATGTCAAGCCATGCTAGTGTGTGTAACATTAATTTTTTTAATTTAATATACTTCTAAGGCATTTTTTTTTAAATGTTAGCATCCTGCACTCTTTCTCTACATAAACTATAAGTGTCCCAAATATTATGCTTCTCCGTCTGCGTAATTTTCTTAAAAATGGATCCAAACATTTTGCTTTACGTATTTATATATAGATAACTTTATAATTATAATAAGTATAGTTGTAACTTTTGATGACATCTTTTTAAAGAAAATTGTCTCATACAGAATTCATATTATCAACACTTTTCAGTGGCCGCGCCTTTCAGAGGGTAAGATTTTCCAAGCTGTTTCAAAATGTATGGCAGCTATTACTATGTAATTTTAGGGCAAAGCAATTCAGTGGCATATCTATGAATTTCTTTTTTAATCTATAATTATTATAAATGCGAAAGCTTTTAGGAATAGACGGGAGGATGTTTGTTCTCTTTCATACACAAACAGCTGAACTTATCTGGTTTAAACTACGTATAATATTGTATATCAGAAAAACATTATTTGCAAAAAAGAAAAAATTGTTCATAATTTAAAGATAAAAGTACATGTATAATAATCATTTTTTATTATGAGGCCTATCATGGCACAGAGGCACATGCGTGCGACTGTACACGCGACAGGTTGTGTGTTCGATTCCCACTCCAGAAAATATTAAATTATATTTAGTATTTCCATTTTCTCGCTCTGGTAACAAATCAAAGGGCGGCGTTGAGTTCCGCCACTCAGAACGCAATGCCTCAATTCGGCGGTAAGTGGGAAACGGAAATGTTAAAAGAGAACGGAATGTCTTACCACTAGGTTTTCTTCCATCTGCCTACTATGTACGGGATACAGCGTGAAAATACAAGAAATATATAAAATATATATATATTTATGATCTAATAATATGATGTGGAAACTTATTATATAAATTATTTTGTATAATAAGCATTTTTTTTAATATAATACATTGAAACCTTATACGAGTATTATAAATATTAAAAGTAATACACAAAATCACACTTCAATGAAGTGAAAATTTCTAATCTAAAATGATTTATTCAACGAACCTAACTAGCTCTTAGCGTCAGAACTTATTGAAATTTAAAGAGGCCGACAAAACAAAGTTTTTTAAAGAGCTATCATCGTTTCAATCCCAAAAAGTACCTCCATTAACCAGAATAATGAACGTCTTGTTTGTTTCAGTGCGGAGCTCAAGCGGGGCGTCTACATTAAGTGTAATATTGTTAACACTTTCACTTTTCCAACTTCTAAGTTCTTTAACGCTGTTAGAAACGTGATAAATTATATCTTGTCTTATTATTAACGTTGTTAATACACTGTCTGAACCCAACACTCGAAGGACAATCGTTTAGGCACTACCAATAGTTATGTTTGTATGTAATGAATTAGGTAAGTTACTTTCTCCCGTCATTCTTCTATCCCGTTTAATAGCATGATCATAGTGTTTGTCAATATCAAATACATATCTATATTTAATTAAGTCATTGATGCTTATTTATGATTTAAATAGTTATTTTTATATAGAAAATGATGTCAACTTTAAGTTCGGACAAGAAGCTTTTTATTATAATCTAAATTTTGTGATTGTAAATACATCTTTAGGGACGCCTTCTTAGATAATACTATACATGTTGTAAATAATATAATAGATGAACTTTTTTTGTATTATTACTGCATATATTAGTCATTAAAAACATATACGTATATATGTATATATATGGATATTGGAATGTTAACATTATTCATTCAGTATGTGTTTGATCTTTATGATTTTATTAAATTTGATAATATTAAGCCTAGTAAGGTGTTTTATTTTCTATACAAAATCATATCCTGCTTATTTCACTTAATTCGTATATAACTAAAGGTATTATAAAATTCTTTTTATACCATAAAAGCAACAAATAGATAAAAAAAACGAAAAGTTAGGCATATATTAAGTTATAAATAATAAAAATGTCAATCAATTACTGAGTGAATGCTCATATGACCAAATCATTTTACAATGCTCGTAGACAAGGTGAACTGCCATAGCATATATAGATTTAGCGTTTGCCATATCAGCCCATAGTAAAAAAAATACAAAACAGAATTATTTCTAAAATCTTTCTTTACATTACAAATATTCAATTCATTTTTGTACAATATCTGTTATCGTATGAATAAAATAAATTGGAAAACCCCAAAAATACGTAGGAGTTATTTTATTACAGATACGAGTCGAGAAACTTCGTTGGAAGTTGCAAGTAACAGGTACCCATGTGACAGTATTATAATTAATTCAACAGAGCTAAGTAAAGTTGCACTTAAATATATATTATACTAAAGTTAAGTAAAAGATATTACTTAATATTTCTAATTAAATGAGTAAAAGAAAATGAGTTAGTATTCTCTGTAGAAATCCGGATTTCCGGATGATGTTATCCTGATAAGACATTTATAGATACAAAATTAAAAAAAAAGTATTAAACACAGAATCAATGTTTTTTCCAATATTTTTTTAAATTGTTATTTGATTTTGTTCTCAAAATTCATTATTTTTAAACTTAAAATCTATTCTTTTCATTTTTAAATGTTAGAAAACAGTACAGTTTTGTAACCTTCGGTTGGACTTTCAGAACTCTAAAGATAATGAATGTCGGATGACGAAAACTAAAATCACACTTTCTACAAAAAGGAATGATCTTAATAATGATATTATTATCGCAAAATCAAATTTAAAAAGGAAAGGTTCTCAATTCGACTGTGTTTTTTATGTGTCTTACCGCATAACTACTTACTACTCGTAAGTGAACTTTTTTTTTTTTTTTTTATTGATGGCAAACGAGCAGAAGGACCACCTGATGGTAAGTGGTTACCTTCGCCCATAGACATCTACAACACCAGAGATGTTGTAGATGCGTTGCCAACCTAGAGGATACTGATGGAAGGGGGGACAATGTAGTAGTCCACTATCAGAACCACCACATTTTGGGGAAAGGATGGGTGGGAAAGGGGAAAATCTGGCTTACATGCCATCGAACCGGAACACATCATTAGATATTTGGCGGTTCGTCTTTGACATGATAGTGGTCGCGAGCCAGTCGGAGGACGAACCTCCTACCACCTAAGACAACTAATTTGGTAACTAATTTGGTTAATTCTTTTTTGATACTAGTATCCACGTAAATGCGTTAATAACGCATTGTGTATTGACGTATATGTATACTATATGTATATTTTATATAAACATGGATGTCAAATCATCAACATTTATTTTAATAATTTAATATACTTTTTGTATATTCTAGTGCTTCCGATTTGGTCCCATTTAAGATCTGATATGTGGTTTTCGAGTCAATTCAAATAATTTTACGGTTTAGAGCATTTTATATGAAATCAGTTTTCTTTTTTGTTAAATTTTAGTCAATATTTTATATAAACATTTGTTTTAAACTTGAACACACGACATAAACACGCCACAACTACAAAATGCCGTCGGTTTTTCGTATGACTAATTAATTTAAAAAAAAACGTTTTTAGTTCCTTTAATTTAGTACAAATTTAATTTTCATATAGTAGCAAAGTTTACAAGTAAAAAGTTGACGTAAAAACTACAGTTAATATATCAAAAGCTTGGAGTGTGTTCTAAAATCATGTGCTTTATTGTGGCAAACGTTAACCCACGCTAAAATATTATTGTATAAAATAAGCTACGTTCAACTTAAACATGATTAAACTGCCCTAAGTCACGCAATCATTGAGATTCTTTGGTAAAAATATTCTGATATTAATCTACATCTTTATTACTAACTACATACTATGAGCCATTTTAAGGTATTTTATTTTATAATTTTTTACTTAAATCATTTTCACTAATTAACATGTAAAAAAAGTTTTTAGGTAATTTTTTTTTTATTTAAGCTAGTGGAAGTCTCAATTGACGTGTAAAATACACTTATCACTATACAAAAATTTATGTAAGTTTTTTTGATATATTATTATAAAACACATGAACATTGGGATCTTTTTTATGTCATATTTAATACTCTTTTGTCCGCAAGCATACTTTTCATAAAAAGGGATCCAAAGCTAATTTAATATATTTACTTATAATAACAATAATAATATAGTTTTTATTGATCTTATATACCTTTACAATACATTTTTTTTATTATACATAAAAATACAAAGTTACCCTCCTGGGTAAAAAGCCCTCCTCCAACTTGGTCCATTCTATAAGTGGTTCTTGGCAACTTCCATCCAGTTTTCTTTGCAATTTTTTGATGTCATCCACCCATCTTTTCCTTTGGTCTTCCTAGTACGCCCATATTACAATAATACTAGTAATCCTGTAGATGTGAAAAGTGAATTAGAAGACTTAAGGGATAATTTAAAAATATGTACCTATAATATATTATTTACTTTTGCTGGCTAGATTTAGTTTTCCGAACGTAGGTCAAAAAATATTTAGATATATGAACAAAAGTTATGCATAAATAATATTCTCTCCGAGATATAGGCGTTTCTGAAAATAAACAGATTTTTGATGGAATTAAGAATTTTGTTTACTTTTTAAATGTTATAATGCTGCAAGTAGCGACCTAGTCGATTATCTTTTTTATAATTTTGGCTGATAAAATCTTCTGCTCCTTTGGTTATAAACGTATCATCTCTTCTTTTACACTATAATCATATATCACAAATTATAATGATATGTATATTTACTTTGATTTAGCTGAGAGATAAATTCTTTATTAAGTAAATATTTAGGTAGATACAAAAAACTTTGTACATATTTCTTTACCTTTGTTTATCACCTCTACACTTGTTCCCGTAGAGATTTTAGTGTCAGCGACACTCCGTTCTCCACTTCTCAGAAGCGCTGTAAGTGGCGCAATCCAACGCCGCGCCTATCTACCACAGAATGGGCAACGGAAAATTATTTAAACATTTCGCGAGTCAAAAATCTTTAATAGTTGTTTGTGCTTTTCAGACATATGATGTCAATAACAATGAAAACTAGTTCAAATATTTCATACAATAAGGGCTTAAGTAACAATAATTTTATGGTAGGAGGTCTATCTCTTTCTGTCTGGAGCTAATATATTATCATGGCAAAGACGAAACCGGCCAGTTGGGATCTGAGGATGGGTGTTCCGGTTCGATGGCATGTGTGTAAGCCAGGTTTTTTCTTCTCTTCTCACCTATGATCCTTTCCCCAAAAATGTGGTGAACCTGATAGCGGACTCAATACTACATTGTCCTCCCCTTCCATCTATATCCTCTAGGTTGGCAACGCACACAACATCTCTTGGTGTTGTAGAGGTTCATGGGTTGAAGGTAACCACTTTACCATCAGGTGGTCCTTCTGCTCGTTTGCCATCCTACATCCATAAAAAAAAAAAAATTTGCAATGTTGTATTATATGAAGAAACTTTACTGATTCAATTCGCGTAAATATCTATTTGATAAACATGCACAAACAAAGTAATGAAATTGTAGTTTATTCAGTTGTTTCCATTCAACGGATGTGTGTGTATTTCTATTGAATATTATTTAAAAAGTGCTGTAAAGATTTTCGGAATTGCACAAAAAAATGATTGAAATTTTAACAAAAAAAGTTATCAACTTTAAAATAAATTCCGGTGCAAAAATTAAACATTACGATTAACTCTAAAACTGCTCGTCTTGATTCAAATAAATTTAAATGACACTACATTTTTTTGAATGATGAAGGATGGCAAACAAACAGAATGACCACCTGATGGTAAGTGATCCGCTATAAACATCTACAACACCTGGAGGAGCTGTAAATGCGTTGCCAACCTAGTGTTTATTTGGGGAGAGAGGTTGGAAATAATATAGTGGTCATGGCTGTCCGTCATCGGAACCACCGGCCATTCTGGGAAAAGGGATGGTGGGAATAGGATCTTGGCTTACATGTCATCGAACCGGAACACATGTTTAGAGCTGTTTAGTGGTTCGCCCTTGACATGATAGTGGTCGAGCCAGTCGGAGACGAGCTTCCTACCATCGTAAACTACTGGGATACCCGCCTCTTACGGATGCTACCCCAAAGGGCGGAAGGGTATTGTGGTATTCTAACCCCGGTCCCCATCACAGCAGCAAGGCACTGCAGGGAAGCGTAAGTTAGATAAAGGACATCATAAACTGGTTTTTCACCCAGTTAGTTATAATTGGGTGAACAATTTTTATGATTATTTTTTCAACACACAAAAACACATACAGTCGAAACGACAACCTCCTACTTTTGAAGTCGGTTAAAGATATTTAAAATACAATTAAGCGTTTTTTAGTGTATGAAAAAATATTATGCGGTTATACTGTTGAATCCGACGTTTACACTTTCTAGTAAATTAAACTCAATTTTTGGGTAAACTAAGATGACTTTTATGTGATATTTAAAAGTGTTAAAATTACACACTTAGGATACGTCACTTAGGAACTCCATAAAGGTCCGGAATGCATGGTTTAGCTTACTGTGAGCGCTGGAGACGGTGCATCCATGAGGCGCGTGTTCGTGTCCTGCTGCCTTCAATATTTTTGCTGTGTTTTCTAAAAAATGCTTTCTAAGCATTTGCCTGTCTCGTTCATTTATACATTCATTTTGAGTTCTGTTAGGTGGTAGGAGGTTCGTCCTCCGACTGGGTTTTCGCACTACTGTAACATGTCTAAAGACGAAATCCGCCAAATATCTACCGATGTGTTCCGTTCGATGGCATGTAAGCCAGATTTTCCCTTTCCCACCCATCCTTTCCCTAAAATGTGACATGGTTCTGATAGTTCACCATACTGTCCCCTTCCATCAGCATCCTCTAGGTTATAAACGCATCTACAACATCTCTGGAGTTGTAGATGTCTATGGGCGAAGGTAAATCCCACTTCTTACCATCAGGTGGTCCTTCTGCCTGCTCTTGCCGTCCGTTACCAATAGCCAAAAAAAAAAAAAAAAAAAAGTTCCGTCTCAAACACTGTGTTAAAAACGAAACTTTTAAATATATAAATAACCTAAATTATAAAGCGTGGTTTACTTCCTTATTTACTAATAGACTTAATAGCAATCGGTAAAGTCAAAGAAATTTAATTTTGGAAGAATGAAAGTGTTTGTAAATATAAAATATGAAATATATAATACCAAAAAGACTGGTAATTTTGTTATACCGAACGGTATAAGTAGAGTGTAGGCAGGCTTTTATTTCTTTTCTTTTTTTTAATTTAACTTCACGCTTTATCACGCACATAAAGTACAGGGTAGGCAGAGAGGACGAGAAACCTAGTGTTAAGACAGTCCGCTTTCTTTTAATATTTCCGTTCCCCCACTTCTCTGGGCTGCATTGTGTGCTGAGTGGCGAAACTCAACGCCGCGCTTTCTACATATTACCAGAGCGAGAAAAATGAAAATACTTAATAAAATTTAATATTTTCATTTCCGCGTGTGAATCCAACTCACAACCTGTCTCTGTGCAACCTTCTCTGTCAATCCTAAGCGACGAAATGTAATAAAAAACAAATCGTATATTTTACACTACTATATGTTAACAGTCAATCGTTGTAGCTTTCTATTAAAAAAGTTTGTTTTGCAAATGTTTTTACTTCTTCTAAAAAAAAGAAAAAAAAAAAAAAGAATATAGTTATTCTTGCCAGTGAACAAAGCTTTATTAATCGAGAGATACCCGCATGACAAAAAGGTCTTATATTTTTTTATAAAATGTATTCTGAGCTTAACTAACAAAAATGTGATTTTCTGTGAAAAAAATTAATAATAAATCATTTTTCCGTATTCTATGTATAGAAATAAAGATACTTTGATACATATATGTATCATATCATCATATGAGTATCTTTATAATAAATTATACATCGTGCTATAAAACGAAACAGGTTCACGCTTTATCCCTCATAGGAAAACAGAGAACCTAGCGCCAAGCACTCCGCTTGCCGCCTTCTGCCAGAAATTTGACATTCATATTTCTTTTATTTTTAGCTTCACGCTGTATCCCGCATATAGCAGGATAGGTAAAGTGAACCTGAGAACCTAGTGTTAAGACATCTGGTCCCCACTCAAGAATTATTTGAGTAAATATAAAATCACATTACATACGAAACGTATGCTAACTTTTGGCCATAACATTTTGCGTGCCTTAAAGTTTTTATACAAAGATTCGCCTTTGTTTGATGTATAATAAAACTTTGATTACTTGCTGACTAATTATATATGCTCAAGCACTTTAACAAAGTAGTAAAATATAGGTAGGAGCCAGTTAGAACAAGTATAACAAGTTTCTTGCCGCCAATGAAACCGTCCCTTTAAGTGACTTGTCCGTGTTTCATTGGTGCGACCAGCTCCATAATCAGATTTTCAGCCGAATATTTGACTATCTTCAGCTATTTACGGTTAGGGTCGGCCATATTTTTCTGTCCTCGGAAAGTTAGGTTTTAAACTATGAAAATATAGAATAGATATATAAATAGAATTATTACAAACACAAGTACTTCAAAAGTGAGAACTTGTACGCACAAAAAAAGTTTAAACTCATTTAACGTAGAGCTTAGGAAGCGTCTAGTCTCTTTTTTTAGTTATTTTAAATTATTGTTTAATTCTTTATACTATACCTAATTGTAGTCTACGTAAAGGTAAAATTAGAAATTTGCTGGAGTTGTCTTAATAGAGTACCCTTTCTGTTGCTTTTCAAACGTGGGATGATAACGAAAGAAAACACAGCGTTCGTACTCCTTACTGTGTATTCAGTAAGTTTTGTCGACTATATTATTCCAGTGAAATGTTTTAGAGGAAACTTAGATTGATTAAGTTACACAGAAAAGAAATGTGACTCAGTAAAGTAAGTGCTCCGAACTCTTATGATAATTTCAATATACCTATTTAAACTGTACATTCTCTATAATTCTGACAATCAATTTAAAAGTTAACTTATTCATGTATGTATAGGAATTATGTTAACATCTAAATATTGAATGCATCTTCATCAATATATTTTTCTCGCACGATACTGTGTTGCCTTCCGGCCTATTTTAAAGACATTGTTTGCTGGGTGGTGTAACCGAACGCCGCGTTTTGTCTGACCAGACCAGTGCAACAAAAATATTTTACAAAGCATATAAATATTTGCATCACAGTATCAATCTTTATGTGTTCCATGCACGAAGATTTGTAAATCAAAGCTCATTGACGCTATCGTGACGTAATTCAGATCCTGTCGGATACTGGAGAATGGGTTCAGCTTTCAGTCTAAAAATGGAAAATTCGTACAGCTAAATTTGTCTGGTTAAGGTTCTTCGCCTTATAAAATATGTTAACAGGAAGATAAACCCAAATTGATATAATAGACAAAAAAGTAGTTTTTATTAAGCCTAAAATTAGTAAATATATTATATTTTTTTTTTAATAAAATTTAATAAAATCAAATGCATGTAGTACATATTTGTTTAAAATTCATGTAAATTACACTTGAGGACGCTACGCCCTTTTGCGTGTCCCTAGTTATTAAATCGCAGTTCGTGTTGCGCCACTACCAATTAAATCGTGCTAATACTCTCGCCATATTGCCATTCCAGGCGACTACGGACATCGCCAAAGTGAAGATTGCGAGGACAGCCAATGAAATAAATGCTTATTAATAATATTATTAGGTACAGTTAACTAATATTATAGTGGTTGTTTGAATCTGCGCTAAATACATAACCCAGTCTTCCACTTAATTGTCAAGGTAGATAAATATTCAATCAGAAGAAAAAAATCTAAATATTAACTAAGTCTATATATATATATACTGAGTATATATATATATTTTAATTTTTTACTGAATGGTATATATTAATACGCAAAGAAAAAACAAAATATGCGGGACAAAGCAAATGCAGAAAAGTTAATTTAGACAAAATGAATTTAATATATGCATATGGGGTGATGTTTGTGGATAAGTGTTTCTGCTTTGTGGTGGGGAGTGCTCCTCATCCTCCGTCTGGGCTCAAGTGACCACTATCATGTCAAAGACGAATCCGCCAACATCTTGAAGTGATGTGTTTCTGGTTCGATGGCATGTAAGCCAGGTTTTCCCCTCTCCCACCATCCTCTCTCCCCAAAATGTGGTGAAAACCTGATAGCGACTACTTACATTGTCCTCCCCTTCCATCTATATCCTCTAGGTTATAAACGCATAGCAACATCTCTGGTGTTGTAGAGGTTTCATGGGCGAAGGTAACCACTTCTATCATCAGGGCGGTCCTTCTTGCCTGCTCCCAAGTGTCATCCTTTTTATCCAGCTAAAAAAAAAAAAATAGTCTTTAAAGTTTTGAGACCACAGTGCATAGTGATGAAAAAAAATACAACTTTTCCATTTTTTTTAATTCTTTAAGAGAACGTACCTATTTTAGATCTCAAATGACAACGCTTAATAAGTTTATATATTTTGGTAAGTATGCATACAAGCATACATATAACTAATAGATATACATATGGATATTTATGATTTTTATTTCTAAACTTTAAAAATATTATATAAACAGGTTATGTAATATACGATTAAAATATCAACCAAAAAACATATTAAAAGCCATGTCTTGGCGTCGAAAATAAAGAAACTGGAGGTCTCCATTCATTACCAGTTCCCTGGGCGATAGGCACCAATAGTGTAATTTTTCTCTGTTAATTTTAACATTAGCACGGAGCTGGCTTGTTCCACCATTTGAGCGTCATACGACCATAATTATAAGCAAATGGCTATCACAAATGAAATGTTCAGCTATATATTTCAGCCTTTTGTTATATGAAATATGGAACGATATATTTAGTTAGCATTTATGCTCTGCTATTAACAACTAGAAACTCTTACTTTTAGAAACTTTACTTCTACTTTAATTTGAAAAAAAAATTGTAAAAAGACGTTTGTGTAAGTTAAAGGTTATTACCCCAATTAGTGATTTTATAAAATGATAACACCTTGGGGAATGAAATGCCTGCTCCAGTCTGTTTCCCCAAAGGTATCATTGCCACACTAAAGAATTGTAAAACCATTGTCGAATATAAAAAAAAATAATAATAGTCCCGCTGAGTTTCTAGCGCCGGTTCTTCTCAGGTCTGAGGCATTAAATTTAGTGAGCCGGTGGTAAATTATTTGACGTTCAAAAAATGAAGCTTGTAACTTCTTATTTTGAATAAAATTATTTGACTTTGACTTTGACTTTAGAAAAAAGATACAGATAGATTATATTAATATACTTATGGTTATTGTACCTTTATTAAATATTTAGGAATTAACCTTCGAAGGTAATATAAAATAAGTATATATTTAATCAAATACCTATAACGGGGACTTTAATCGCAGATTAAATGATAATGAATTTTATTACCAAATTAATTACTTTCCCAGGGCACGTAAGAAAACTTGGCAGTAATCCAATAAAACCACTCGCCAAATAATCCTTTCGGAACTCTAGCTATACACACATATATACATAATATATGGGTGTTGTATATATTTCATACATGGAAACATTGAACTAGCTTTTGTCCAGTTTCCTTCTATGTATCTGTTATTTTTTAATAATTTAATTATTTGCTTTTTTTTGAGATTTTATGTGTATTTTCAATGTACGATGTATATTTGTAATTACATTACCATTAAAATATTTATGTAGTAGAACCAGTAATAACCTTGAATTCAGTCAAATACCTTTCAACCTTTGCCTATTATGTCTACAAAAACGTTTTAAGTAATAGCTACATTATTTTTTTTAACACAAAATATTCTTTCACTTTTAACCCTCATAGTGCAATTATAAAGATCCTGATAATACACGATCGTCATAGGTTTTAATCTAGCTTTAGACAATATCTATATATAAATACGTGAAATAAAAACTCTGGATCCCTTTTTACGAACATTACGTGGACGGAGGTGCATGAAACTTGGCACACTTCTAGTTTAAATAGAGAAGGAGTACAGAATGTTAATATTTTTTTAAATAATAAAAAAGTACACACTATCATGGTTTGACATTCACATTTATATAAATCGACATATACATAAATTGCTAAAGACAACGCGTTGTTAACGCGTCACTAAGGCCACTAGTACATAGAAATGTCTTGGATCTGGCTACCTAAGATATCTAAATATTCTAGGCTCTAAGAGAAAAAAAGCAAACGCGGGATTATTGCGCTTAGTTCTTTGTTATTCAATACTTAATGTGAAATTAAGTTACAAGTAATTTCAATTGAATTTATGTTAATTTAAATTGCAAATGAAATTTCAATTTCGATTCTGGGAATATACTAATTTGTAATTAGATCCAAGATAATACGTACCACTTTACATAGTATGAAGCGCTTTGTATCGCAATTATAGAGTTAATGGCTGTATTGAGTGGACTCTATTACGAATACACATTTTAGATATATGCAAGTTGTTTTACTAAATACTATTCCACTATTGTTTGTATCTAAAACTAAGTGTAAAAGAAAGTATCCAACGCTATCGAGGCATAGCGAAATATTATATAGTAAGCTTAGAAAATGTATTATTGTTTTTGGTGGTAGGAGGTTCGTCCTCCGTCTGGCTCGCGACCACTATCATGTCAAAGACGAACCGCCAAATATCTTATGATGTGTTCCGGTTCGATGGCATGTAAGCCAGGTTTTCCCCTTTCCCACCCATCCTTTCCCCAAAATGTGGTGGTTCCGATAGCGGACTACTACATTATCCTCCCTTTCCATCTGTATCCTCTAGGTTGGCAACGCATCTATTACATCTCTTGTGTTGTAGATGTTCATGGGCGAAGGTAACCACTTACCATCAGGCGGTCCTTCTGCTCGTTCGCCATCCGGTATCCATAAAAAAAAAAAAAAAATGTATCAAGTCAGAAAATAAGTCCTTTTTTTTAAATTGTAAGAATGGGGTCATCATTGTGACACAAACGTGACTGCCCAAATCGATGATGATTGTGTGTTCATTAGTTATCCAGAAGGCTATTTATTTTATTTATTTTTTTTAACTTCACGCTGTATCCCTCATATAGCAGGGTAGGCAGAGGGAACCTGAGAACCTAGTGTTAAGGCACTCCGTTCTCTTACAACAATTCCGTTCCCCACTTTCCGCCGAATTGAGGCATTGCACTGAGTGGCGAAACTCAACGCCGCGCTTAGCCTTGTTACCAAACCCAGAAAATGAAAATAACATTTCCTGGAGTGGGAATCGAACCCACAACCTGTTGCGCTTACAGTCGCACGCTTGTGCCTCTGCGCCACGACAGAAGGTTATATATTATTATAATATAGATATTTCCCTGATCTGTATACATAGAGCGCGGTGTTAAATTCTACCACTCAACATCTTTTAAAATGACGTAGAAATATTGGCTGGCAATATAATGCAGAAAATATGTTGTTTGTTTTATAGCTTCACGTTGTATCCCTGGTAAAAAATAGAAAGAAGTTCTATCTCTAGACTACGGAATCTTAATTTTCCTTCACAATGAACCCATGTTATATAAGCATATGCCTTTACATATGCAAAATATACGTAAGCATATTTTATGCTGCCATGTAATGATATCCGTCTATTCAGATTTCCCTCTCGACAATAACAAGATTTATTTTCAAATTCAATGTGATGTTTCAAGTTCTATTACTCAGAAAGTCGTCGAGTTAAAAGAGTAAATCCCTCTAAGGTTCACAAAGCACATTTTTATCCTGACCATCTCGTACAAATCGCTGAAGCTCTATCTCTTAGGTTCCTTTGTCAGCAATCTTACACACTTATGTATCGGCCCTTTAAAAATTATACATATTATATTATATTATTAAATTATAAAAATATATTTACGATTAAAATAATTATTGTAATATTTTCAACTCGTAAATAAACAAGTTTTTTTTTTTAAATATCCGTTTGTCGCTTTTGATAGTCGATTCAGAGGTATTAGACATTAAAAAACTCACATGGACTGTGAATTCAAATGCAATCCAATTAGCTTATGGGTATTAAATTGAAATATAATACCTGAATATATATAAACAAACATATATATAAACATAACGCATATATAAACATATCGACAATTGTGGCCGTCGTAGGTCAGCGTCGGACTGTAAACACCATTGGTTGTGAGTTCGATTACCACTCGAGGTACTGATTATACTTATATTATTTTCAGTTTTCCATTGTGGTAAAACAAAGCGTTGCGTTGAATTCCGCCACGTAACAGGCTATGTTTCTAATTTGGACGGAAAGAGTTGAACGGAGTGTCTTGACACTAAGTTCAATTAGACTACCCTGCTGTATACCTATAAACCTTCGTGATATAATTAGGACCAGTCTGTTTGTGTGCTAGGGCTATGTTTAGGTTTGGTAAGTTAAAATCTCACTTGGAAAATGTCCTTTGTATGTATGAGTAATTTTACAGTGTAATTAAACAAAGTACTGCTTCAGTTAAACAACTTTTAAGCGGGTTTAAATGGTTCCGTGTATAAATACGTAACACTTAAAAATATCATAAAAGAGGTCTGGTTATGTTATTGGAGAGGCTTTTTCTGTTTAGTGTACCTATATTATATATATAAAATTTAATGAAATTATTTTTTTCAGTGTCAGACTCTTTACAGTACATAGCGAGATATGCAAATAAAACAGTGTCAAGTCACTATGTTCTTCGCTTTCCGCCTCAATTCTAGATCTTGAGTAGCGAAACTCAACCCCATTCTATGTTTAAGCAGACAAATTTAAATAATTTAAATAAAATTCCCTAAATTGAGATTACAACCATAATCATCTTATTAACGCTGACGCTGTGCCACCAGGTCATTAAGGGCATTATGGCCTTCAATGAAATTACGAAAATCGAAAGTTAAGCTACATATTTTTCATTTTTATGAACAGGTAGCTCTTTTTTAAGTGGCAGAATATAATACCGCACAGTTTTATCAATAAAGAAAAATACAAATAATACGTTAACAGAAAACTCACATTGTAAATTATTTGGAAACGCGTTAAAATAAATAGCACATACAAATTCCCCACTGTTGCTTCCCTTTTTATTGTAGGAAGTGACCACATCGATTGATCGTAAATGTTTGCACAGTTTTAGTACTTTCTGTCAGTGATAACGGAAGTACGGTGGCCAAATGGCTAGATAATCTGATTACAAGCTAGTAGAGCCTTGTCACGCAATACAAAGCAAATAGGGGCAGCTTTTATATTACTGAGAAAAGTTTTTCTTTTAATGTTTTTCTTTACATTACAAAACATTCTTAATTACTTTAGTATTATAAATATTGCGTTAGCCTCTGGCTCAAAATTATAATTGTATTAGCTAAAAAGTACGAGAGTAAAAATCTTTTTATATTATTTTATAAACAAATATTTTACCTTGAAATGAATTTGTTAAAGGAAACAAGGTAATAATTATTAGCAACGAACCAACTTAATGAGAAATTACAATTTTACCTGTCTACTTTACAGCGTCTGCAGTACGGCGGTAGCGAAGATGGAATATAAACAAGTAGTAGCTGAATATAATACATTATAAAATGGATGGATGACATTTAATATACAAATAGGTTATCGCCTGTATTAACACTTTGTCTGCTTTTTACATTTTGCTAACTGATATTGAGTTTCATTTTATTATTTACTAGCTATATCCCGCGATTTGGTTTACGTGGACTATTAAACCTAAAATTAAGCATTTTCCTGTTTTTATAGGAATTTCGAGAAATTCTTTCTTAGTGCTCCCTTATATTTCAGCTTTCTGTAAGCAGAAGTTTTGCATGTACTTTGTCTGTCAGTCATTCAGTAACGTTTTATATATACATATAGACGTAGATATATAAAGCGTATACATTTCATGATTCACTTTTTATAACTTTACAATTTCACAATTCAATGGAATGGTGGTATAAAATTATTAGACAAAAATCTTTTATTTTTAAACGATTACTATGATATCAACATACAAAGTCAGGTTAAATTTAATTGAATAGAATCACATACGATATGGTTGTAGCACTCCTTTTAGAAATTGTCGATATCCGAGAACGCTGTAAAAGATGTTTCGTTCCCCAGTTTGAGATACAATATGAAGCTCGCAAGCCGCTCACAAAAGAAAGTAATTCGTCGCATATGGCGCGCACACAAAGAACTGAATATTTCTGAAGATCCAATAACATAGATAATTCAGATGACAATAGTATCCTATCTTACGATTTGATTTATTGATATTTAGATGTTTAGCGTGACACTACCATGTGACTTCACAAAAAAGATGTGTCAGTCCAAATTTCGCTAAAGAGAAAAATTAGTAGTTACGATATTATAACGCCTGTCGTGGCGTAGGGGCACGCTACGCGACCGTAAACGCGGGACAGGGCCGGTGCGTGGCCCGAGCCCCCCCACCCAGGAAAATGATGTTCTCACTTCCCTGGGTTTAGTAACAAGGCAAAGCGCGGGCCTCTTGAGTCTCGACCTCAGCACAAATGCCTCAACTGGTGGAAAGTAGGAACGGATTTGTTGAAAGAGAGAACGGAGTGTCTTTAACACCAGAGTCTCAGGTTTCTGCCTACCATGCTATATGCGGATACAGAGGAAGTTAAAAAAAAACAATATTATTATAATAAGTTACCCTGTTCTAGTTAAGTAATACACAGCGTTAGGTTCCGCAACTCAAAATATTTTCCTTCGAGTGAAAAATAACGAAATGAATGATTTTACTCTAAAGCCTAACAAGCCGCAACATGCGGAGCATAATAAACTGCAAATAGATTATATAAATATAGAAGCACTGTAACCGTTCTATAATAACACGAGATAATATATGTACATATAAATAGAACTTTAGCATATACTGAGTTGGTATATAATATAGCATGTTGTTTTGCATTGCAGAGAAATATTATCCTTACTTGTATTATAAATGCGAAAGTAACTCTGTCTGTCTGTCTGTTACGCTTTCACACCTAAACCACTGAACTGATTTTGATGAAATTCGGTATGAAAGTAGAACTGCACTTGGGAAAGGACATGGGATACTTTTTATTGCGAAAAATTTTTTATAAAAAAATATATTTTTATTTTTTATATATATATTTTTTTTGACAAATACGCTAGACCTTGGGAAAGACTATAGGCTACTCCTTATACGTCGCGCGATATAACCGAATTCCATGCGGGCGAAGCCGCGGGCGGAAAGCTAGTTTTATATAAATATATTCAATGTTCTATTTTAGTTTGTGTTTATTTTTTACCACAAATGTGAACTAGTGTGTAAACAAAATTTCAGAAGATTTTTATATTTACCCTTTTTGTGGCAAAATTAAGTAATTTTAAAATTTACGATTTTTCCCCTATGCGCTATTTAAATACTTGCAAATAGCGTACAGTAACTGCCTATACTTTGAATTGTTATATATTATTTTGTTAGGTGGTAGGAGGTTCGTCCTCCGACTGGCTCGCGACCACTATCATGTCAAAGACGAACCGCCAAATATCTAATGATGTGTTCCGGTTCGATGGCATGTAAGCCAGATTTTCCCCTTTCCCACCCATCCTTTCCCCAAAATGTGGTGGTTCTGAGAGTGGACTACTACATTGTCCCCCCTTCCATCAGTATCCTCTAGGTTGGCAACGCATCTCTACAACATCTCTGGTGTTGTAGATGTCTATGGGCGAAGGTAACCACTTACCATCAGGTGGTCCTTCTGCTCGTTTGCCGTCCGTTATCAATAAAAAAAAAATATATTACTTAATATTTAAATAATAGTACAAGTATACTATAAGTAATCTTCTGATGTACATCCATAAGTTATAACAGTATATAGTGAGTAATTCGGCGAATTGCTTTGTCGACACCGTTGAGAAGTTGCATTGTATGTATACGGTAGACATGTTAGGAGCTATACTATCGATTTCAGGTACTGTTCCATTTCGACTACCGACACCTAAACGCTATTACTGTGTCTTAACTTTGTCATTTGAGAGAGGAATGAATATTTTATTAGGATCTACTCGTATAAATCTATATATATTTTTTACATTATTTAATATTGTTATAATGAAACCAGGGCCGGTTTATTGTATACCTACAGCAATTTCTGGAATTCTTATAACATTTGCAACTATGAATAGGTATATCCATTATTTGATGAAAAAGTAATGTGGGCGTATCCTACATGTTGATAAATTATACTCATGAAAATATTTCTTAAGGAGTAAGTAAAAATATCGTCCTAGCAATATTGTAAAAATTACAACTGTAATTTCAGTAAGTTACAAGCAACATCTAAGTAAAAGGTTGTGTGATCATATATTTCAGAATTTTTTAACCTACATCAGAAAAAGGAGGAGATTATCAATCTAATACTGTTAAAAATGTATAATATTTAATATTGTTAGTAATGTTGCTGCTCTGGAAAATTTAAAAATTTAAAATTGATGAATACTCGATAACAAAATTAGAAGAAAAATCTATGTATTTATAACAGTAAAGGCCATCAGCTAAAAAACAAACGACGGAACTTCAACAACCTACAAAAAACCACTTTCATTGTTAAAGGGCGGTTCGTGTGAAAAAAAATGTCCTTCGCATCGTATCTCAAGAAGAGTGATCAATGGTTAGCGGTCACGCAGAAGTGTTGCACGCGACCCTCCGCTCATTCCTTAGTTCACCTTCTGACACTTCGTTTTGTAGATTACAGACATAAAAATACCTGCCGAGCCTCTTCATTACGGACTACTTAATTTAATAGAATAGTATTTACATTCCTTGCACAGAGTAACAACTTAATGGGAATTGACATCAATCTTATTGGTTTAAATACTTTTTTTTTTTTTTTTTTTATTGATAACGGATTTGGCAAAACGAGCAGAAGGACCACCTGATGGAAAAGTGGTTACTCGTTTTATAGACATCTACGCAACACCAGAGATGTTGTAGATGCGTTGCCAACCTAGAGGATTACTGATGGAAGGGGGACAATGTAGTAGTCCACCATCAGAACCACCACATTTTGGGGAAAGGATAGGTGGAAAAGGGGAAAAATCTGGTTACATGCCATCGAACCGGAACACATCATTAGATATTTTCTCTATGGCCCTCATTTCTTGACATGATAGTGGTCATGAGCTGTGACGGAGGACGAACCTCCTACCACCTAACAAGCTTAATAAAAAAGTACCAAATACTTAATATAGTGCAGTTAATTTTCACACCATAAAAACTAAAAGATATTAAACAAGGCTAAGTGAGCAGTACTGTCTGTTTTCTGATTCAAGCTTTTAACCGCCATATAAAAATTCTTACTTTATGGTGGCAGCTTTCAATAAAATATTTGAACTTCAAAGATGACATAGTAAAAGTCTTCTACTTTTATCGTTTACACTTTTATATAAGTTCTGTAATTAAAAACATCAACGGGTTGCATGTATTGAAGTTTTCAGTCCTGCCGGCACTCCTGGAGTAGGAGAACTCCAAACTGAAATATTAATATTGTGCATGTTTGATATTTCAGAATGTGTTAGGGGAATAATTTTGCACGAATAAAAATACTATCATTTTTATGAGGTAAAATACAATATTCATTTATCGCCTCTATCCCATATTAAACATAACACTGTCTCACGAATATTCGATGACGAGAGCTTCATTTTTTTTTTTTTCTTTATCACAAAAAGTGCACGACGCCAAATAAAGAACCGTAAACTTAAAAAATATTTTAGCCGTGGCTTAATTCGAGTCCAAATAAAGTAATTTTCTAGATCTGCAATCTAAGTAAATAATTTAAACATATAACAAATGCTATGTTGAAATACTATCAGAACAAGAAAATGTAAAGCTCCGTATGTAATCTTTATAAATATATAAATGATCACTGCTTACGTACTATAGTAGCAACGTTGAAACCCGAAAATGAGGCATTATAAAAATATGACAAAAAACTTATAAACTCAATGGCTTCCTATCATCATTTCCATATCGTTTTTTCATTATGCAAAAAGATGACTTACTTAAGCAAAAGTATATTTTTTATTAATATCGCTTACTAAGCGTTAGGAGATGATTTAAAAATAAATACACTTAAAGAAGATAAACTTTATCACATAGCCATAGGTAGGCAGGTCCCAAACCACCAAGATTTGAATTAAATAGAAAATGCCATTTTAGTCTCTTTAATAAATGAATGAATAATGAATATAATAGCAAATGGCGGCAAAGTCAAATCTTGCGTTAATTTTGGACACCTTTTGCTATTACCTAAAAAGTACTGGGCAGTTAGTATGTTAAAAACAATAAATTTATGTTCTACATGACACTTTTAAAACAGGCTTTAGTCTAAGGCTTGGATGCAAAATACTAAAATGGTCGTGTGAATAGCTTCGTTGCATGCATTTAGGTAAGATAGTGAACTCAATGTAAGGGAAGATTGTTTGGTCTGTGGTTTAGTTGGGATGTCTGCCAAATTTGAGTGTAGTGTTAAAGTAATCATTTTATATATTTGTTTTCAGCTTCTTGTGTTTAATTATTATTTCTTTTGACGCTATAATGTACAAGTTGGCATGTAGCGCTTATTATATTTAGTATAGTTTGCTTCTAGCAACACATTTATCTACTGAATTCGTGGAAAGACCCGTGAATTCGAGATATTGCGTGTTGGCGTGGCGGAAATCAACGCCGCGTTTCTGGGTCCGACTAGAGAAGTTTTGGAAAATAAAAATTATCCCCATAACGGGACCGCCAAACCAACTCTTTACACTTCAAGTATCACTTGGATCGCTTAAATAATTATATTTTTATCAATAAATGTAAAATATTCTTTAAACAATTTTGATTATATAATGTCATGATGTAAAACTGAATACGAACATTTCCTGAAACTCCATGAATATCAATAATACTTAACAAAAGAGAAATAATTTGTATTACACTATCTTAGTTCTTATTTTATTTGTAAGCCCATTTTTTCATATGTTGGTAGTGGAAGCTCATTATAAAAGCATCGGATTCATCACTGATAAGACTGTATTTTCTGCTCAACCGCTTATTTTAATTAAAGCTTCGTTGTTTGGTACCTTCATTATACCCATAATTCAATTCCGAAAGGAGTTCTCGACAAGTTTCACTTTAACAACGAAATTTTAATGTAATTCTGCATAATTCTCTACGGTATTACTGAATAGAATATTATATGAAGTGTTTTTTAATTAAAAATCGGAAATTGAAACCTTTATAGAGAAGTAATTGAAATATTTCCATTTCATTTACTTAAAGACCCTAATGCTTGAAAAAAAGGATTTCCGGCCTCAACCCTCACCAGTAGTTCAGATAAAGCGACATTCCAATATGGTGTTATTATATGAATGATACATATATGCTTTCTAGAACTATTATTCCCGAATATTTTTATTATTCTCAGCACATTTGTTCAAGCTAAATCACTGTAAGAACTACTACTGTACTTTTTATTACCTTTATGTTTCTCACCCGGTTACATCTTAGAAATTATGGTTTTTTTTCTTTTTTTTTTTTTATGGATAATGATTGGCAAACGAGCAGAAGTGATCACCTGAGGTAAGTGGATACCTTCGTTTCCATGAACATCTACAAGCAACACCAGAGATAAAAGCGTAGATGTGTGCCGCGAACCTAGAGACAATAGATGGAAGAGGAGGCCAATGTAGTGCCCCCATGCCCGGAACCACCATTTTGGGAAAGGATGGAAAATAAGAATTTGGGAAACCGTCTTTCATTACGCCATCTGGAACCGGAATCATATTCACAATATATGATTCGTTATGTCCATTCTTTGATGTGATAAAGGGTTTCTGAGCCAGACGGAGGACTGAAACCTCCTAACACCAAAAAAAGAAAAAAGGTTTTAAGAACGTTTACGGTTTATTTTTTTTAAATGTTACATACGCAAGGCATAATGGTTTGCGCTATATGTTCATATTTCAATATTCTGTATTATTGTTATAAAATTGTGCAAGTGCATGAGAAAAAAAATACCAGAGCATTCTAAAATATCTCAATCTAAACATTTTAATATTTTACTTCCCTATAATAATAAGCCACAAAAACATTAATTTTCAGAATAAATTGCTTAAAAGGCTTTTATACAACCTTTAAGTTAGCTTGACATTTATATGAATTCATTTTACCCTAAGGAAAGTGTCATTAAAATGAATTTAGAACTGCCGTTAGAGTAGTAAGTTGTCGTAGGGTTATATTAGTCAAATGGTATCTTCCTTTACTTAAATATGTATGTACAATTATGTAGGCACTTTTCATGACTTTGGAGAATAACCCTTGCTAGGAGATGCAACACTAAAACTTTAAAAGTCATGTGACATTTTGCGGAGACAAAATAACTTAGTCTGATACAATATTCTATTTCCCAATATCTATTTATAGTATATATTGTGTATGGTTACTCTTTTTTTTCTTATTAGATTGAAAAAAATTATTAAATGTATATAATTTTTTCGTTTCTTTTCAAAGAAAAAATAAAAACTGACTAATTTATATGTTTATCTATTTTAAAGAAACGGTGTATCCTTCTATTGCTGTTTCGCCGTAGACTAAAGACTCACATTCAGAATATCCAATAATAGCTTATCATAAGTGTATTGTTTTCGGCATTGTTACTTTAAGTGGAGAAGACTAAACGCTTAATTTAAAAAAAAAACATCAATTATTTACTAAATGCGTGATTATATAAATATATTCGTATTGCATTATTTGAAAGAATGATAAAGAAAGATATATGTAGCAAGCAAGCAGTGATACTGGAGGAAAGTCACGTAAAAATCATGAAGAGGTCCCGGAAGAGGTCCCCAAACAGCACGCATGAAGAGTTTAAAGGCTATGGACGATGCGAAAAAAGTATGCAAGGACCGCTGCGTTTGGCGCTCCATTCTCTCTGACTACCCCGCTAGGTAAGAGCATGAAGGTAAATAAGTATTATTTGAAGCAAGCACTTGTAAATACATCATAATCATTTATAAAATTCAAGATATTTATACATACCTCTATTGAAATAAATATATTAATATTATACTTTTGAATGTTTAATTTATTTAGAACTTTGTTAAAGGAAATGGGGAGTTAAAAAACCCAACACTTAACCATATTTTAACGTACGTCAAGAAATTTATTCATTTTATGAATTTTAATCAAATTTAATCATCACTTTGATAACTTTTCAACAATATTTTGCGAGAACTTATTTTAATTACATAAGTAGAGACGACAAAAAAAATAAATATAATACACATGACTATAACTAATCGACTAAGGACATTGCAAGCTAGATGATGGAACCCAATAGCACACTATATCCGACCAAAAAGATAACATTATTCAATTTCTTCTATTTCATGTATCCAAAGGTTGCCTGGAAGAGATCGCTTAAAACATGTAGTTGCTCAAGTAAAATACTTTATATTATATTAATTTTCAATAATTTAAAAAATATATTATTTTTCTGTTGGACATAAAGTAACGAAGCTAAGATCGTGCTTAGCAGATTCTAACACACTGTAGAGACGTGTTGTGTCAATGTGAATATGTCAGCTTTAACATTCAACCCAGTGTACATAAACCCTAACCGTGATTTATTCATTTCTCGTACTCATTAAAATTTGAAGAGAAAGCTGTCTCATATAAATCCACACGTGGCGTGATGTCATTAGACACTGATAATGTCACGCGAGATTACTTTCATGTATATTGTATTACTAGAAATAAAATATTCGGGCCATTGAAAAGGATTTTTGTAATAAAACATTTCTCTCTTGAAACAACAAGAAGTTCAGCTATATGTTTTAGATTTTCTTGTAATTATTGCCTAAATATAAACTAGTAAGTGAGTAAGTGGTAGATCTGTTTGTGTCTACGCTAATGAGAAACATGCTACGTGTATAATATATATTTTTTATGGATAACTGATGGCAAACGAGCAGAAGGACTAATCTGGATGGTAAGTGGTTACTCGCTCTGTAACATCATCTACACCACCAGAGATGCTGTAGATGCGTTGCCAACCTAGAGTGATAGAGACGGAAGGGGAGACATGTAGTAGTCCGTTATCGGAACCACCACATTTTTGGGAAAGAATGGTGGGAAAGGGGAAACCTGGCTTTACATGCCATCGAACCGAACACATCACAAGATATTTGGCGGTTCTGTCCGATGCCATTGATAGTGCCTTGTTCAGACGGAGGACGAACCTCCTACCACCAAACAATAAATGTAGTGTAGTGGACAAAATATACTTTCATTCCATTTCGTGCTCAACGTTTGGAATATTTCTGCATTCTTCTCCTCTGAGATTAGACTTTAAGTTCTCGTCAGTCGACTTAAACTCCATAAGTAACTAAGGCTTACAAAAAATAATAAATAAAAATATATATTTGACGTAACATTGCGGGCAAAAGTGAAACACTAAAGTCTTCAACATAGGTAATTGCGCCGACTCCGCAAATCTCCTGCGAATGTAGGGATCAAGGATCGCTAAGATTCTCGAGCCGCCCCTCAAGACGGTGCTTATTGAGCGACTCCTTTGTAATTCATTGTAATTACACTTATTATTTCGCCACATTCCAAAGGATTTCAGCTAATTTTCCTCCCAATGATAGACTGGTTTATAAGATTATTTCGTGGCTAAAACCGAGAATTAAATGTGGTTAAGTGATGTTCCTTAGATTAAACCCTATTCAAAGCCTTACCTTGCAATAAATGACTATATTTTGCATTTATTTTATCATACAAATACAAATATTCTTTATTGCACACAAATAAACAAATAACATAAAAGTAGTGGTAAGAAGTGCATAATAAGGCGGCCTTATCGCTTAAAACGACCCTTCCAGGCAACCCCTTTTGATATTGGAGTTATAAAGTAGGTAGTGGTAGTGGGTGGGCCAATTAATCAGGATTTTAACATATAACATTAAAAATTCAAATATATATTAATTAAAAATACAAACTAAATAATAATAAATTACATACATACTCTCATTACACAGACATACACACATACACATACATGTACATTGCCATTAGTGACACATACATTATTACATATAGACATACATTATTGGCACATACATACATACATATTTTATCATATTTTATGATTAAGTTTATAAATGAAAACCATTCGTTACATTTGTAATTTTATTTAGTGGAGAGCTACCACATTCTATTTGTTAAGTCTGCTGAATTCAATAAATAAAAAAAAATACGATGAAACACATATACCAATATTTATATGTAGATAATAAGTAAGTTACAAAGAAATATCTATAATCGGTTTAGGAGACAGCTAGTTTAGCTTACAATCCATCCATTCCATCATCTTTCACTCCTAAAGAAATGAGGACATCGGTATGTATACTTAATTTTTCAAGAGTACTGAAGAGGATACTCTAAAAGATCCAGTTTAAGTTTTGTTGTCTTATTATAACTTGCAACCCAAAGAAGCTCTTTGATAAATTAGGGTAATAAAAGTTGAAATGGGAACTTACTTGATGTAACTAAAAGTAACTTTTTCCTAAATCATCTAGTTTTTATTTTTCTGCATATTGCAGGAATAACTTAACATTTTAATTTTAAATGAAGTACTAGATACTTAATATATTAAAATATGATAAGTATATGGGTGCAATATGCTTCCTGACCTCTTTTTTATTTATGGTACTAGTTTCATAGTAGGCTTAATAGATTTTTCTCGTGTTTACTTACAAGATACAAAAGACTTATTCCAGTTGAACAGAACGTTAATTGGACTTACCTGAAATACGATACTGAAAAGCCTGCCTATCAAATTCTGTGGCACGCAATGGGGCCAAGACGAAATAGTTTGATAAGATAAGGAATTTAAGGGGCTATTCTGTCTTAGTTAGTGTTAAAATTACACTTATTTGTTAGCGTAATGACCTAATAGGGACTGTTACTACTATTTCCTATATTTAGTATTTGGTTTCGTCTGGCAAAAAAGTAGGTATTACATATTAAAATATACGTAAAAATTGTACATTATAAAAAAGTACTATATATGTAACAATGACTTTGGATTTTGTCATTATTACATCCGGTTGGTCCTTTTTGCGTGATTGATTTTAATCATACCAGCGCCATCAACATTTTATATATAAAATATATGATTGTAGGTAGTATTATAAGTAAGACATATTCAAATTAAATTTAATTAAATAATTTAAAATTTAAAATAAGTATTTTATATCTTATTCCCCTTTGAGACACATCTGGAAATTTTCAGCTTCGTGTAAAAAGAAACTGCAGTGTAACTATTAACTATGTATCTTCAGGTTGAAGCTGGTAAATAATTTAAGACAAGACCGTCACGTAATTTTCAAGGAGCTCCCGTCCATTTTAGTCCGCTTTAGTTTATGAATAAATAAAAAGAAAAATGTTCGAGGCAATTGAAGGATAGTTCGCAAGAATTCGTTTATTTTTTAAATTTGGCAGTAGATACCTATTTATTTATCTTTTTTAAATGTAATTAAACAAATAACTCAAAATTATACAAGTAATAATAGGTAAGATACATTTTATAGGGAAATACAAAATTTTACAATATATAAATACACTCAACGCAAATTACAGCACAAAACTGTGAAATTTCTCGTCTCTTTTATTTTCTCGTCTTCCATTTTTTTTTAACTTCACACTGTAACCCGCATATAGCATGGTAGACAGAGGGAACCAGAGAACCTAGTGTTAAGACACTCCATTCTCTTTCAACAATTCCGTTCCCCACTTTCCGCCGAACTGAGGCATTGCGTGTTGAGTGGCGGAACTCAACGCCGCGCTTTGCCTTGTTACCAAACCCAAGAAATGAAAATACTAAATTTTACTTCCACTTAATTTATAGAAATACTATTCAATATCTTTATTACAACACGTGCATTGTATTTATGACGTCATAGAAACTAAAACATGCAAAAATATGGCATTGCAGATAATTCTGTGTTCAATACTCCAAGGAATAAACCATTACCTATATACAATGCAAATACCTATCTAATTGTATATCGCTATCTATCTTTAAATAAATGTAGTAATTTTTTATTACTATTCCATTGAAAACGGAAGAGGGTTGAAAATAACTAAGTGAACTGAAAGAATATATAATATAATAAACAATACCACAAAGCGTGGGCTAATTGCGGTCATAAGCCTTCCCAAGCCTAGATACGAGTCAATCATGTTTATACCAGCAATATGTATGCCAACTACAGGGTAATAACAATCGGAAACTTGTAGTAGAATTATAGGGGCGGGCCGGTTTCTATTGCTTCTCGAGCAAACAAAGATGCAATAAACCCTAGCAAGACGTCCTTTCTGTCCCGTTCATAGCGATCAAAACGACCGTACGATATTCCACTGTATAGATATTTAGATGAAATTTTGCCTCGCAGTTCGATTTTATATTACTTTATTTCATTTGGAAAATATAATCGAGAAATTGGAAATATAGTAATATATTGGTATTACCTATTATGATTTTAGGATATATAGTTAGGTATGATATAATAGTTTTGTAGTTTTGATTCTTGAACGCTTTAAAGAATATTAATTGATCAAAATTTTATATAAGCAGTTATTTGCTTTCAATAACTAAATATTAGAGTAAGCATATAAAAGATACAGTGATGGATAAACATATATACTACATCTACAGTAACAATAATTAAAAATGTCATAGATTAAAAATGCACCCAGTGAAATTGAGTATTTTTTTTTGATAATATAAAAATGAAGTAAATAAATCATTTTTTTTTCTATGTATAGTTATTTAAAGATCATTGGATAGTAAATATGGAGAACTCATGTAATTTACTATCCAATGATTCAATGATCCAATTTTGTTTGGTGGTAGAGGTTCGTCCTCCGTCTGGCTTCGCGACCACCATCATGTCAAAGACGAAACCGCCAAATATCTTATGATGTGTTCCGGTTCGATGGTATGTAAGCCAGGTTTTCCCTTTCCAACCCATCCTTTCTCTCCCCCAAAAATGTAGGGTTCCGATAGCGGACTACTTCAAGCATTATCCTCCCTTTCCATCTGTATCCTCTAGGTTGGCAACGCATCTAGTACATCTCTTGTGTTGTAGATGTTCATGGGCGAAGGTAACCACTTACCATCAGGCGGTCCTTCTGCTCGTTTGCCATCCGGTATCCATAAAAAAAAAAAATAATAATAATATTATATATTTTTTTCCGATTCATATTTTCAAAGACCTTGTCGGCTTTTGGCTTTTCATTTAAAGCAAATAATTACTTTATTATTACTCAAATAGACCACATCAAAGTTATGTTTGAATACACATTGCGGTACTATTTTTTAAAAATAATGTATTACTAGACCTTTACTATAGCAATTTTAGTATTTTAAATAATTAAAAATTTTATACGTATTAAGGTGGCAGACGTGCGGTTAAAGTGCGGTTTCTTGTCTATTGAATATTATCATATAGGAAATTTTATTTTACATGGTTAAAAACATATTAGCTTTTCCGCTCATGGCTTCACTCTCGCGTAATCTGACATGGTAAGTAGTCTATCGTCTTTCCTCAAGGTCTATTTGTCAAAATTGGCTTAAGTTGTTTAGGTGTGAAAGTTGTAAACAGTTGAACAATCTTACATGATTTTATGTTTGACAATGAGGGAATCTCCATACAAACTTTTTTCCCCTTCAACCTCCTTCTTCCATTTTTTCAGCAATAAAAGTATCCTATGTCCTTCCTAAGTTCAGTTATATCTTCATACCGAATTTCATCAAAATCGGTCTAGTGGTTTAGGCGTGAAAGCGTAACACAGACAGATGGGTGATGTGTGAGTTACTTTCTTTGCATTTATAATAAATATTAGTAAGGATTATTATTGTTATTTATTAACAAGATATAAAGCTTTCATATATTCTCTGTATTTGATAATCAAACAGACTTATTTTCATTAGCTTAAGTTTAAAAAAATATTTATTTAAAAAAAAAGTCAAAAGCATAAAATTCAAGAAAAAAATAAATCCTTTGAAAATATATGTATGTCATCAAATACATATAATACCCAATTGAAATGATATGGAGCTGGAAAAATATATTTTAACGGGAATGCGGTGAAGGACATATGACAAAACGTTTCCGGATTGATAGCTTCCCATCGTTGAGTTTCCTTTCACGTCGTTCGACAAAAGGGATAAAATAAAAACAAATTAAATGTGATTTAGTGATTTCTTTTCCGGTACTATTATTGGTAATAGAAAAGGATCACCAAATCAAAATGTATATATTTTTATTCATTTATTTTTCCATTTTTATGACACATGATATATTATATATTCTTGTTTGACAATATTATACAGAGGTCACTGTTACACATAAAATGTTATTTTTCTTTTCTTTTTTCATATATGAAATTAACTCCATATATTGATATATTATACAATAGGATCCCAGAAAACGTCCGAGAACTTTCCATTTTACAATTTAAAAAAAATGTAAAAAGACGTTTGTGTTAAAGGTTATTACCTAATTAGTGATTTTATAAATGATAACACACCTTGGGAATGAAATGCTTCTGCTCCAGTCTGTTTCAAAGGTATCATTGCCAATAATAAAGCAATTGTAAAACCATTGTCGAATATAAAAAAAAAAATAGTCCCGCTGAGTTTGCGCCGGTTCTTCCTTGCGGTCTGAGGCTTTAAATTTAGTGAACTGGTGGTAAATTATTTGACGTTCAAAAAAATGAAGCTTTTGTAACTTCTTATTTTGAATAAAAACATTTGACTTTTGACTTTGACTTTGATACGTATCATATATATTATGTCGATTATCATGTGATCTTTCTCTTCTAATTCTTTTAAAAGCAGTTTGTTCATTTACGCAATTACAACATGAAATAATGTAATGTGTAACATTCTTGAAATTAACGACATTACAAGTAGTAATGAACAAAACAGAATAGAATTATTTGAGTGTACCACATTTATACGAGTATCATGTAGGCCGGACAAGCCATGTTTTCAGCATTTCCTGCGAAATAAATTACAGTTAGAAACTAGTTGTCCAGTAGTAGAGTTTTTCTTACAGTATTTTAATGAAGTCTATGTATACAATCCCAGGCGATATCTAAATAATTTATAGTGAAACCAGGTGTCGCCATAAAAAAGCAAAAAATATATAACCGAGGAACGTTCAGGGCTGAAGGCGAACTTTATCGTGGTATCTTTAGTTGAACGGAATATTGTATAACAAATAGAAGTTAAATTTCATTCATATGCTCCAGTTAAGTTTCCATGCTTATATATGTTATATTATATAGGTATAATTAATAATAGATATTTCTGGCGTAGTTAGACGTTATTGAGAAGTTTATTGTTTTTTTTTTTATATATTAGTCCATATGGGTAACGTTATGAATTGTTAATTAAAATTTGGAATTGATTATACCTTTTACCAAAGATTTTTTTTTCTGGTAAATTAATTTTGATAAATTGGCCAGTTATAATATTTTGGGTTTAATATTCTGTAATTTGCAAAACCGTCCTCAAGAAATCATTGACAAGTACAATTTTATATCCCAAGGAATATGCTTCAAAAAGGACTATTAACGCGAAGAAATATCGTTTTATACACTAAAAGTATTATATTTTTATCTTTGTGTTTCTCATATTTTTACAGAGCATGGGTACGAATGTAAGCAAAACCAAGAGTTGGCAGACGTAAGGCCACTTACTCTGACAAGAGACGGGTGCCATTTTGTCGAAATTTCTAAGAACCTTCTTGAAAGGTTTGCGTGTGTCTTCCGGTTTATTCATTACAAAATAATATCAACAACACATAAATAAAACTTTTTTTACGTTTACTATTGCTTCTCAACTTTTTATTGCGTCTACATTAATAAAATATATTTTGTTTTTTAATGTGATTCATTTACCATACCTATACAGAACAAACCTCTTTTTGTCAGATCCTATTAATTTTAGAAACGTTATATTATTTTCTGTAAAAATCAGCGCTGTACTTTATATAACCAGACCTAAGAAGTGAAAATATTTTAAAATTCAAACATTCAACAAAAAAAAGAAGCATAGTATGAGGATGATAAAGTACACAGTATTTTATTAACCCTCTATATTAATAAGTTCTTTGATAAGATAGAACAAGATTGATTTATTTTTTCTATTTTAGTTTCACGCATCTGCCACATATAGTATCCTAAGTAAGGAGAGCCTTTTTTTATGGATATCGGATGGCAAACGAGCAGAAGGATCACCTGATGGTAAGTGGTGCCTTCGCCCATGAACATCTACAACACCAGAGTTGTTGTAGATGCGTTGCCAACCTAGAGGATACAGATGGAAGGGGAGGACAATGTAGTATTCCGCTATCGGAACCACCACATTTTGGGTAAAGGATGGGTGGGAAAGGGGAAAACCTGGCTTACGGTTCGTCTTTGACATAATAGTGGTTGCTAGCTAGACGGAGGACGAACCTCCTACCACCAAACTACTGGGATACCCGCCTCTTACGGGACGCTACCCAGCGACGGAGGGGATTGTATTCTAATACCCTCTCCTCACAGAGAAGAAGGGAAGGGAAGCCTTACGTTAAGACTCTTCGTTAACCACTCTACGCCCAATTTGATGAGACATTGGATGTTGAGTAAGCGCAACGCCGCACTTAGTCTTACCTGAGTGGAGGAATTAAAATAATTTAAATATGGACATTTTCCTGGTTGGGGATCGAAATTACAATCATCGCGTTTGCAATTAAACACTATCGCGTTGGGCCGCCTTAGTACTTGTTAGAGAGTGACTGACATTTTTTGACAGCTTCACGGTTTTTCAGTATAGCTGGGTAGCGAGAGAAAACCCAGTCTTAAAATACCTCCACTTTCCGTCCAAATTCGAAACATTGCTTGTTGAGTGGTGGAACTCAACACCGCGCTTTGCCTTGCTAGGGGACACAAAATTAATTTTAATATAGTGTCCCCTGAGTTCCTTTACATTTATACAATTTTCCACTCAGCCGTCTCTCGTCAGCGAGATTGTCGTGGCCGTCGTGGTCACCATTAAATAATTTTATAATTTGATCTATAAGTATAATAAGTATATATTATTTTACAATACAAGTAATCCTAGTAGAAATAGAACCCATAATTTTTTTATGTCTGTTAAGGAGAGGGCTGACATGAAAATGTTTATAGCTTTACAGACGTCGAGCAAATCCTAATGGGAAGAAAATAAGAACCAAAGTGTATATGTGTAATTAGTACGGACAGTTTGTACAGCGTAAAAGACAGCAAGAACGTGAAGCATTTCACAGTAAAACTTGCTTCTTTAACATAAGACTTAAATCGTTAATAACGATTTTTTTATATATTTTCGGATATATTATTCTTATATAATAAATTGGAAAGGTAAGTAAAAAAATAGACTGTGAAAAAAAATAGACTTAAAAAACAAATTATATTTTTATTATTTATTTAGTTATTTTACTCTCGTGTTGTAATTTCCTTGACACATCTATCACATTTTGCAAGGATTTTTATTGGACATTGCATGTGTGTGCAAGTGGCGTAACTCAAAGTCATACTTTGTCTAACCAGACTAGGAAAATAACACATAAGATAAGTTATAAACAACTTGAAGTATCTCTAGGTTTTCTGCCGAAACAACACAGGCTTGGGCAAGTTGCCGTCCCTAGCGATGGTTGACGGTCGGCGTTTTACCACCTTGAAGCCTCACGTAACCCGTCCACGTCCCCAATTTGGGGTAACCGTATAAATAATTTCTTTATTTTAAAAAAAAATCCGTCTGTTTCTCATTAAATGTGTAGAAGTCAAGAATCTTAAAACATAAGGCAAAGAAAACAGCTAATAATCAAAATGTATTCGAAGTAAATACTACTTCATAAATTAAAAAAACTATTAAGAAATTATAATACTTCACAGCGTTTTTTCGACGTTATGTAAATAAAGAAATGATAAAATGTACCGACCTACACATACATATATTATGTATGGTACATTTTCCTTGTTACATTATTCATAATGTTTATATCTTAGTGTACTGCTATTTGACATCTTTGCAGAGCAGTGAGATTTTTATTTAAATATTATTCCTTTTAGGTAATTGTAACAGTATCGTAATATAAGTAGCGTAATGTCTATATATATATATATATATATATATATATATATATATATATATATATATATATATATATATATATATATATGATTTTTGTTAACGTACAATTATATTTTTGCAAAAGAGAGTAAAAATTTACTTTTCAAAACAGTTTTTTTTATATTTCAGTGATTCTAAAGACAATATGTGCTGAGTGTTGTAACCCAAAATAGAGCTTTGTCTGATTAGACGGACGACAGGTTATTTTTTTATAATTTAAACACTCTTCGAATGGGGTTCGAACCTAAACCATTTCACGTATACTAACACCACGATTTAGTACGCTATAGGGACTAAGGTTTCTAATGGCCCCTTATATTGATTTTCGCATTCGCATACAAATAAAGATGTTTTTCCTAATTTTATTAATTTTAATTAAATAAAGAAAAGATTAACAACAGACCAAGAGACTATCATATAGAACGCTTAGTAACTGACAAATAACGTACAGCCAAAACTACTGAGTTTAGAAAGCTAAAATTCGGAATTCAAATTCCTTGAGGAACATAAAATAACACTAAGAGATTCTCAAATGCCGACGTAAAAAAATGTATTTTAGATTTTATAATCTGCGCCAACGAAGCTACAAGTTACCTTTAGTAAATCAAATAATGCAAAAAGATGACCTTATCACTAATACTAATCTCTTCCAGGCAAGCAACTCGTAAAAATCTATCGAGAAGAGCGGGCATGGTGCGGTCCAATTATTTAGACTCACATGCATTAGCATATAGCTGTTACGATGCAGCCATAAAGAATAATTAAAAATACAATAATGTAAACTATTTCTCGCTGAACAAGCTGTGCTATTAATTTAAAAGAAACGTAAACTACCAGTGTTTCATAATTATTCAAAATTATCTTTCAGACAGCATGAAATAAATTACATACATACATACATAAATAGCTTCACGCTGTATCCCGCATAAAGCAGGGATACTCACTCCGTTCCCCACTTTCCACCGAAATGAGGCATTGCGTGCTGAGTGGCGGAACTCAACGCCGCGCTTTGCCTTGTTACCAAACCCAGGAAATGAAAAATTCCATTTCCTGAAGTGGGAATCGAACCCACAACCTGTCGCAATTACAGTTGCACGCTTGTGCCTCTGCGCCACGACAGGCGTTAAATAAATTAAAAATATGTGATGTATATCAACCATTAGGAAACGCAAATATGTAAACTTTTTAATAGAATTCATTAACGTCACGTTTTGTATTCATTATTGTACGTGTAAGGAGATTAAAATAAATTACCTATATAATAACAGTATTTATTTAGTTGCAAATTGCTGAAACCAGATATCAATTAAAATTCTAATCTAATCCAAATGAATGGTAAACCCATTAAACTAATGGATTATTTTCCGATTTGTTAGAGCGTTCATCTCGCTCAGAGATTAGAGGTTTCAATTATTTTAGCCCCTTTGCGAAAATTAATATACATATATTAAAATAATATAGTTTGTAGTATAGTTTACTTTATTTTAAGTTATGTATGTCGCGAAAAGGCGAAACGTACCATTTTCATTTGTTAAATGAAAAAAAAGTAAAAAGAGTAGCAAGAGGCTCTCTGTCGGCCTTCGAGAACTTAATAACGATGATGTAGGAGGTAACGGAGGACATGTTAGAAGGGGTTGATGATAGTCTTTGTCGCTCCTTTCTGGCTAGATCTACCAGCGAATTAATCAGCGAAAACTTGAAGATAAAAAATATGTATTTTTATTGATTCTTAACGACGTCGTTTAGTATATAATTATACACGATTTTTGTGCGTTTGATTTCCACTCGAAGAATCATAGCGGAAAGTTTATTAATTGTATAAAAATATTTTTGATATTAATATCATCGGCATAGGTACGTGTACAGGAAGTGGACCAAAAGAGATAATATTGTTGATTTTAAGGTTTGGTTAGATTTAACTGTTACGCATAATAGTAAAATCTACGCGCATGCCACGTATCTAAATAAACGAAGCGTAGATGGGTAAAAAAGTTACCATGTTACTTTCATTCCAGTATATTTATTTATATATAAACTTTTAATATAAAGTATAGCAGGTACGTTTTATTTTTGAAGTGTTGAGTAAGCACTCCACTGTGAAACGCCAATATAGTTAATTTGCTAACCTAAAAACGTATTTTGAACTAAAAGTAGAAAAGCGTGGTCACAGTATAAATAGAACAAAGTAACTTGCTGTGTAAAATTAGAATTTGCTGTTACGATTATTTGTACTTTCTAGCTCTCATACCTATTTCATCTACACAACCTTCAACTTTTACCTTTATAAAATATATGTAAATTTATTACTGGTGTTATATTAAATATTGTTTCAGAGTAGCGGTTACAGATTTGAGCTCCTTAAACTCCTACCACTTTTGTTAAAAACTGTATTTATTTATTTATTTATTTATTTGGATCACCAGCACAGCGAACATTAACACATATTTAAAAAAAAAACACAATAACCTTAAAACAATCACAAAATGCCGCTGCAATTGTAGGTGATGACGGCATGCTTATCTTACACCTACTGTACTAATAATTAATCAAATTTAAAACAAAAGAAACAAAAATACCATAATTAAAATAAAACTAAAAATTCAAAAAAAAAAAAAATTATATACCTAATTAAAATTAAATTGACGTGAAATTTTTTTTTAACATAATATAATAATGATTTTAGATGTTAGCTGTCACTCAGATCTCAAGGATTTTAGTATTGAATTGCGAAGTTTGTGCTTTTTGTCGAAAAAAATGTCTATATCTACCTTCCTGGACACAGAATTAAAGCTTGATATAATCCGGTTTAACGGTGAGAACTTGCCTAGATTTGTCGAAGACGTAGTTGTAGAGAAAATATCAAATTTATTAAGCTAAGGTAGTTTGCTCGGGGCTGACAAACGCAACAAGTTTAAAAGCTTATGTTTTACTTTATCATCCTGAGTGCTTTGTAATCAAGATATTTCATCTAACTGCATATCTGTTTATTTTACCATTGACATATTTTATTTTCACGAATCTTCGAGGGACATAAGGCGGAATAGGCAAAGCGAACCTTGATCTAAGTTATTTTTACTTTTCAATGTCAGTCTTTGTCTAATCAGACTGGAAATTTATTAGCTTTCAAATAGATCCATCTCCAACGCAGTACAATATGTTATGTTATAAAATTAGAATTTAAGCATATTTTTTCTTTGCATGAGTCCAAATATATCTACTGAACATACGATTAGCAATGATATATGATTATTGGTTATCAAAAACACGTTTTCTATGGAGGAAATTGAAAACTGTGTCATTCTATTTTGTGATATGAAAGCTTAGAAAATATAGAGGCAATTTTACTACGTTTCCTTCTTTGATGGTATTCCACCATTGTTTGTTTATAGGACACTTTATCACCGCAATCACGGAATAATAAATCGAAGCTCGCGTGATACAAAAATATAAAATGTAACACCTCCCAGGGACATTTGTTTTCGTTAGGTGCCATACTTCTTATTAGGAGATAGAGGGCTGGCACGCCAGCAATTAACGTTGATGAGGAAATATTACGTTTTGATAGACGGACCGCAGATAAATGAAAGACAAACAGATTTAATCAAAGAATTAAAAAATATAGTATTAATTTTTTAATAATTATTTTATCTAAATAACTGTTTTAGTGATAACAGAAAAATTAGAATTATAGTTATAGCATTTAATGTAAAAAAAAATTACTTAAAATGGTTAAAATGTTTTCCTGTAACCAATGCTTAAAAATACCTTTGAAGCTTTCTGTTTGACATTTGTCTACCACTCTCATCGATCAATACTGTGGAATATTTAAACGTTTTATGTCTCTGAAATATTAATTAACATAGGTGGTAAACTTTTTTGGTGGTAGGAGGTTCGTCCTCCGTCTGGCTCGCGACCACTATCATGTCAAAGACGAACCGCCAAATATCTTATGATGTGTTCCGGTTCGATGGCATGTAAGCCAGGTTTTCCCATTCCCACCCATCCTTTCCCCAAAATGTGGTGGTTCCGAGAACGGAATACTACATTGTCCTCCTCTTCCATCTGTATCCTCTAGGTTGGCAACGCATCTACAACATCTCTGGTGTTGTAGATGTTCATGGGCGAAGGTATCCACTTACCATCAGGTGGTCCTTCTGCTCGTTTGCCATCCGTTATCCATAAAAAAAAAAAAAAAAAAAAAAAAAAAAAAAAAAAAAAATTAAAAAAAAAAAAAAAAAAAAAAAAAAAAAAAAAAAAAAAAAAAAAAAAAAAAAAAAAAAAAAAAAAAAAAAACATAATTTCTAAGATGTAACCGGAGTGAAACATAAAAGGTAATAAAAAAGTACAGTAGTAGTTCTTACAGTAGATTTAGCTTAGACAAATGTGCTGAGAATAATAAAAATATTCAGGAATATTAGTTTCTAAGCATATATGTATCATTCATATAATAACACCATATTGGAATGTCGCTTTATCTAGACCTGGTGAGGTTGAGCAATCCTTTTTTCATTAGAGATGTAAGCAAAAATGAAATAAAATATTTCATTACTTCTCTATAAAGGTTTCAATTTTCAATTTTAATTAAAAACGTCATGCCATAATATTCTATTCAATAATACGTAAATTATATAATTACATTAAAATTTCGTTGTTAAAGTGAAACTTGTCAAAAGACTCCTTTCGGAATTATTGAATTATGAGTATAATATGAAAATTACCAAACAAAGCTTAATTAAAATAAGCGGTTGAGCAGAAAATACAGTCTTATCGGTGATGAATCCGATGCTTTTATAATGAGCTTCCACTACCAACATATAGAAAAGTGGGCTTACAAATAAAATAAGAACTGAATGTAATACAAATTATTTCTCTTTTGTTAAAGTATTATTGATATTCATGGAGTTTCAGGAAATGTTCGTATTTAGTTTTACATCATGACATTATATAATCAAAATTGTTTAAAGAATATTTTATTATTGATAAAAATATAATTATTTAAGTGATCAAGTGATACTTGAAGTGTAAAGGATTGGTTGTGGAGTCCATTCCCACTTAGGGGATTATTTTTTTATTTTCATTTCTCTAGTCGAACGAAACGTGGCGTTGAGTTCCGCCACTTAACACGCAATATCTCGAATTCGGGTCTTTCCACCCGAATTCGGTGAACAAAATATGTTGCTAAACAAAACTATACTAAATATAATAAGCTACATATTTAACTTATAAATTATATTGTCAAAAGAGTGAAATAATTAAACACAAGCTGAAAAACAAATATATAAAATGATTACTTTAACATATACACTCAAATTTGGCAGACATCCAACTAAACCACAGACCAAACAATCTTCCCTTACATTGAGTTCTATCTTACCTAAATGCATGCAACGAAGCTATTCACCACGACCATTTTAGTATTTTGCATCCAAGCCTTAGACTAAAATATATTTTAAAAGTGTCATGTGAGAACATAAATTTATTGTTTTCAACATACTAACTACCCAGTACTTTACTGACATGTAAAGGGTGTCCCAAAATTAACGCAAGATTTGACTTTGCCGCCATTTGCTATTATATTCATTATTCATTCGCTATTAAAAGACTAAAATGGCATTTTCTATTTAATTCAAATCTTGCGTTAATTTTGGGACACCTATATATGGCTATGTGATAAATTTAATATGCTTTAAGTGTATTTATTTTTAAATCATCTCCTAACGCTTAGTAAGCGATATTAATAAAAAAATATACATACATATACAAGTAAGTCATCTTTGCATAATGAAAAACGATATGGAAAGTATTGATAGGAAGCCTTTCAAGAGTTTATAAGTTTTTGTCATATTTACTCGTACTTTTCATTTTTCAGGTTTCAACGTTGCTACTATAATACGTAAGCAGTAATCAATTATATATTTACAAAATATTACATACGAAACTATACATTTTCTTGTTCCTGATAGTATTTCAACATAACATTTGTTATGTGCTTAAATTATTTAGATTAGATCTAGAAAATTACTTTATTTGGACTCGAAAGTGTCACAGCTTAATATATTTTTAAGTTTAAACTTCTTTAGCGGCGTCGTGCACTTTTTGTGATAAGAAAAAAAAATGAAGCTCTCGTCATCGAATATTCGTAAGACGAAATTGTTATGTTTGTACAGGAAAGCGCAATAAATGAATATAGTATTGTAGCTCATAAATGATAGTATTTTTATTCGTGTAAAATTATTTCCTAACCATTCTGAAATATCAAACATGCACAATATTAATATTTAAGTTTTGAGTTCTCCTCTCCAGGAGTGCCGGCAGAACTGAAAACTTCAATACATGCAACCCGTTGAT
>JAKGSA010001324.1:0-47143 GCA_033558755.1 Philaethria dido
ACACCTGCCTCTCGATCCTCTTAACTGCCATCCTTTACACGCGAGGTGAGATATCACTACTCAATATTCACAATCACTATTGATAACGTTGTTATCGAATAAGTCATACCGAGTATTGTACGATGTTACATTATTTGTCATTTATGTAAATCATAGAATCGATTTATGTCCAATAAAATTGTAGCATTTGCACTTCGCAGAGACTCCGTTATTGTAAGAAATTGATAACGATATTAGTACTATTTATTTTGCGTATTTACTATAATTTTGTTGCACGCAGTAAATTCTGCTTCTAAGTAAAAAAATTAACAATTATTCTATAATAAGCCTTTATCTTCTCTGCAACAAAAAATATTAAATATTTCCTACGTTCGTGTAACTAAAACCATACAAAAGTATTTTACGATTGTTCTAGTACTATTCTTTATTCAATTAAATGTGCAGGAAGTTGTTAAATGTCGTCAGTGAACGGAGTCCATGCAAAGGCATTTGCAGCGTTCGCTACACACAGTTCATTGTGAAGTTGAGCTATGAAGCGGGCTTTGTTTTAGGCTTATACGTTGGTATTTCGGTGTTGTCACTGAAATAGTACAGAGACAATTGTTCATGTTTATTTATCACCGCCTGTTGTCGCTATTGATCTTTCTGAACGCTAGCTAAATTCCGTAGGTTTCATTCAATTTTATTAGACCTATCTTTCTAAAAATAATATTACATCTGCCAAAATTTGTGTAAATATTGTCGTACACATATAGACAAAGAAAAGTAAATGCTTCAAATAGGAGCGATATAACTGCAACAAAATCAAGTAAAACTTTCCATGTCCGGACATGTCACGCTCACTCGCCAATCGATATTCCTAACAACGAACTTCTCTCGTACACTGGAATATCTCGGATACTCCATTAAAAGTCAGGAAATTGGTATTCTTGAGTTACGCAAATAAAATATAGATGCTGTAGAAAGGATTTTTATATCCAATATTCATCATTTATATTCAAGAGAGGGGTTAGTCCATTACTTTAAACAGATTGGTTTTTACAGTTAAGCCAAGATTATTTTATCAACGAATCGCTTTTATAACAGAAGCTAAATTTTTTTACTTGTCATGGTAACTTGAAGTTACTAAGTTTATATTCTTATATAGGATTACAGTCAATATTTTATAACAATATTTAGTCCCGTAGAAACCAATTTCCGACGAACCACAGCTGAGCTTGTTTGGCACACAAATTATTTGCCTCATGCATCAAATTAATATACTTCAATTTTTAATGCCAAAACCGATGTAAAAAATATAAACCTTTAACCTTGGAGTTTTAGTAATAATTTACTACAATCATTTAATCAATAGTGTAACAAAAAAATAGAGATCATATGTAATTCTTTGAAACTAAATACTACCAGGCTTATCAGGAAATAAAAGAAAATGTTTATTTATTTCCCACTTACTTCTATGAGTAGGATATATATACATACAATGTTATGCGAATTTTTTAGGTGGTAGGAGGGTTCGTCCTCCGACTGGCTCGCGACCACTATCATGTCAAAAGACGAACCGCCAAATATCTAATGATGTGTTCCGGTTCGATGGCATGTCAAGCCAGATTTTCCCCTTTCCACTGCATCCTTGCTTTCCCAAAATGTGAGGTGGTTCTGATGAGTGGACTACTACATTGTCCCCCTTCCATCAGTATCCTCTGGGTTGGCGAACGCATCTACCACAACATCTCTGGTGTTGTAAGTAATCTATGGGCGAAGGTAACCGCACCATCCCAGGTGGTCCTTCTGCTCGTTTGCCGTCCGTTATCAATAAAAAAAAAAGAGCTATATAAAAAATGATAAATTAGTTGTAGTAGAATTATAAAAACATTGTGGTAGTAAATAAAATTAAACTTGTAATGTTGATTACATTACAAAATACGTAGAATATGTTGTTTCAACCCAGTTTACTTAGATGTCACTAAAATATTCTCACTGGAACACAGTAGAGCCCACAAGTCTGTTACCGTAGAATTACGGAAAATGTCACGAACCGAATGAATTTCCCACTGTGAGAAACTCTGCTTTCATTCCGATAATGTACAAGCTTTTTAAATACATTGCTAATTAGAGTTCAACAACATCTGTTATGTTTTTACTACGTGTACTTTATGAAAGCATGTGATTTGTTAAATGTATATTGAAAATACAAATATAATATTTGTATATTTTAAAGAACTAAGATGCTTTTATTTAGCACGTTATATATACTTCATTAAGTTTCTCAAAATAGAAAAAAAACAATAGACATTCATAAACCTACTTGTCATACGAGTAACTTCTATTATAAAAGTGAAAAGCTATGGGGGTTTATTATTAAATCATAGCTAAATATAACAGATCGTATATAACAAATATTAAACAAAAATCTTACATAAACTAAACTGAAATTTCAAATGGACTCAATTTATAGTCAAAGCTTCCGTTCACCACATAATTTAATTTAACTGGACGAAGTAAAGGCGGGGCATTAATTATTAACATAGAGAACCCCAATACGATCTTTGAACATTGAAATTATGCTTTATAACAAACTAGTTGAGGTAACTTTGTTTGCGTGGACTTCATGACCCTTGCCATAATGCTACCATTTAGCAAACAACATTGAAACTATCATGGAAACTTTCACCCAAAAAGCACCACCCGGAGCGGAGAATTGAAAAAAAATAAAAATAATCAATTTCGCGAGTAAGGGTTGAGATTTAATTGATTTATTGATTTTTCCCCTTTCCCACCCACTCTTTCATAAAAAATATGGTGGTTCCGATAGCGGACTAGTACATTGTCCCCCCCTTCCATCTGTATCGTCTAGGTTGGCAACGTATCTACAACGTGTCTGATGTTGTAGATGTCCATGGGCGAAGGTAACCAACCACTTACCATCAGATGGCCCTTCTGCTCATTTGCTCATGTCCATAAAAAACCCACTGCGCCAACATGGCAATTTTTATCAGTTTATCACACTTAATACCTATCAAACTGATTACTTAACTTTTATAGTTCTACATCATAAGATTCAGATCTTCCTTTTTATGTCAAGGAAAAATTTAGTTCTTTCTTTTATATCAACGAAAAATGCCCATAACGCTGATCAACATTTGTTAGGCGGCTTTTTTATTTCTTATTCTTTAGCTGTTCTGTAAATTTACTATTTCAAGTTCACCAATCTTCAGTCACTTTTCAGTTTTCAGTCACTTTCTTCATTCAATTCTTTATTTCCTCAAAAATCACACACCAAAGTTGCGTATCGTGATATGTCGTGACCATAAAAAATAACTTTAAATCATACATCGTTCTGGTTAAAATAACAGATTTGACATTAGATTATTTGAAATGGTGCATTTTATCAACCCAAACCTGACCTCAACTCCTTTTTTTCTCAATTTGAAGTTCTCACTCATTACGAATAAAATAAACGTTCTTGCGTACCTACAGTATGTGTATAATTAAATTTAATATTTACATACTGTGAGTACTGTAAATATATTAAAATTAAAACAAAAAAAATAATTAAAAATATTATGACCATGTATCATATAATCATATATATATATTAGGTTTTTAAATTGCTTTGTTATATTCATATTCGTTATAATCATTTGTTATCGCTGTTAGCCCCACTTGCCTTTACAGTGACATCAGGGGGAAGGAGAAGAGGGTACTATGTCCCGCTGAGGAAAGAGAGAAGTACGCGAACGACGGTGCACAAGCGGAAATCTGAGTTCCACGGGGACTCGCTTACGACCGACGAATAGGGTGGAAATTACCAGTATTTAAGAACCGTTTGTGATTAACTAGCGATATACCCCCAGTATATGTACTTAGACTAAGTGCGGCCCATACATTGCATCATCTAAAACGGAATGTTTGTTATAAAACGTAATGATGAGTTAAGATGTATAAATATATATTTTTTAATTTTTTTAATAATTTTTTTATTAAAAAAATGATTCAGATAATATATTTTTGTTTACTAGACTTTCACAAACAACAAGTAGTGCAACCACATCGTCGTCAGAAGGCCGGGGCAGACGCGAAGCTAGTCCTGACGACAGAAGGACGCAAGACTTACATTTACCAGATCTGGATCGACCTTTACCAGTGTACGATATACAATATGGCGTAAGTACTTACATATGGAATTCCATTATCACAAATCCCTTTACTGTGAAAATACAACACAAGCTTTTTAACGACACTGAGTAAGCTATTTAAATGTCACTTAGAATATACCGCATGTCTCGTATTTAACGTAGTAGTGACGTAATGGATAATTAAGGACATAATTCTACCATGTAACCTTTTTGTGCTTTAAAATTATAAAACAGTTGTCCAATATTAAATTCTACATGAGAAAAATAAAATTATAGCTTAACTTACTATTAAATGCCTAGAGCCATTTTGCAACCTGTAATCTAGATAAAAGTAATACGCAACAATTATTACAGCAATTTACATAGATTTTCCTATTTAAACCTTTATAGCACAATACTGTTTTTAAAACAACACCAGTAAAACGTAGTCAAACTCGTAACATGAAGCAGTAATATTGTTCCATTAATTCGTACGCCACAGTTGACTTGCATATTGATCTGTTGTATCATTTATTCAGTGGTTATCGAGTGCCAGTGGCTCAATTTACATAATTAAGGATATATTGTGTTAGTTTACAAGTATAAATCCTATTGTTATGTATGAAATAACAATGACAATATATTTTGATTTGTTGACGTAACTGACTGAGTTTAATCGGTGACATTTTATTGTCGAAATGGATTTGCCTGACTTTAGATAACTAATACACGCTGTAGAGAATATTTTTAGCTTTATTTACTTTTTTGAAAACTTATTAATCTATAAAAAGCTATTTATGATATATATGGTATGTAATAAAACATTTTATATCTCAATATAACTAAATTAATTATTAAAACAAAGCAAACATTGAACCAAATATAAATTTTAACATCCATTACACCATTATAATAATTTCCTAGTATATCCGCTATTAAGTAGAAGTAAATTTTTATATAGAATCAGAATATGCTATTTTATTCCTATTCCTTTATTCCTAATAAGTCTCGTATGTTTACGCTTCAAAGGACGACGGGTCTGTGGTGAGTATTAGACAGTATGTAATATATTATGTAAAATATATACAATAATCCTATTACACAGGCTTGAGACTGACAAGTTCAGATGGAGTTCGTAGACTGCTTGCAAACTTGTCACATGAGAATTATATACCCGTTATCTATATATTAAGACGTGAAGCATAAACTTTGTACCCCTTTTTATGAAAATTACGCGGACGGAGGAGCATGAAACTTGGCACACTTATAATTTATATGGCGAAAAAGTGCATCTTTTTAAAAATTGCATAAACAATAAATGTTACACACACTACCATGGTTTGACATCCATGTTTATATAAGTGACCTAATCGTTGCTAGGCAACGCGTTGTTAACGCGTCAACGGGGACACTAGTTATAATAAGAATACATATTACTTACTTTATACTGTAGTAAAACATGTCGTAAACTTTTTACTATTTTGGGTATTTGTATATCAGCTCACATAAAGTGAAGTTATACTGTCTTTTTAATGTTTTAAAAAAGTTGCAATAACGAATTTATAGTGCAATTTTCAGCGAATGATTGATCGAACGTTTGAAACGTTTAACTTAAAATATATTCAATTTGTTATTTATAGCTTTTTAAATCTAGTTCAAAATAGATGAAAAATAGGATGGCTATTTATATGATTAATAATATTTTTCACTCAATTAAAATGTTTTCATACGATTTTCGTAAATTAAAATAAGTTATAAATAGCGCCACTGACGCAGTCTGACAGTTCAATAGCTGTAGATTCAAATCATATTAAAAGAAAACGATTATATTAATAAATATTTTCAAGTCTACATCGCATTTAAGTCAAAAAAATAACATAAAAAATAATGGATAACTTTTATGATGAAATCGATGAGTCACTTTAAATTTTGTATGAAATGCTATGATTATTATTTATAATTCGTAAAGAAAAAGATGAGTGAAAAAATACATATTTGATCGTAATTCTATCATTTGTGACATACAAAGTGATGTAGACGTTGCTACGGCAGCACGTGTTTTACGCGTCAACGAGTCTACTACTTATTATAATTAATAGGTTACTACAGTATAAGGAAATCCATTAACCGATAGATTCTTAAAAAAATATAATTTTTCCAGGAATTCGATATTATAATGACTAAAGTGAACGGTTCACTTGGCTTTACGCTGAGGAAGGAGGATCACAGCGCACTTGGGCACTACGTAAGAGCTCTAGTCAGGGAACCCGCTCTGAGCGACGGCAGGATACAGCCGGGGGATAGAATTGTTGCTGTATGTATTTTATTAATATTTACGAATTCATAACAAAATTCATATAAAAGAAAATGTTTTATTATATAAGTATTTTATGAATTTTTCTATGTAACAATTATTGGTTATTATGCTTTCTAAAATTTTAGTTAAAACAGCTGTTTTCATATTTTTATACCACGTTCAGATATTATTATTACATTAATAATAATAGTATGCAGTTATAGTGGGGAATGGAATTGTTGAAAGAAAATGGAGTGTCTTAACACTAGGTTCTCAGGTTCCCTCTGCCTACCCTGCTATATGCGGGTTACAGCGTGAAGTTAAGAAAAAAAAATGTATGCAGTTACACATCGCTTATCTTGTCTCGTCTTTACAAAGTGGCAAATTTTTGACGTTGAATAAACAACTAGTTGACACTATTTTAAATTTAGATTCAAACATTATTTTACATGGATTATAATTTCCGTTATTTAAATTATTACTAATAAAAATAATCAAGAACTAACTCTATTACTCTACACGGATTAATAAATATGACATGCCAGGTGAACGACACGCCAATGTCTAACATGTCGCATGCGGAAGCAGTCGCTTTTCTACGCGCGTGTGGGTCTGAGGTGCGCTTGAGACTGTACCGCGATCATGCTGCTACGCCTCTGTCACCGATGTCCCCTAAGGAACCTACCGATTCTGATGGACCTGTTAGGCCTAAACCACCTTTGAGGTATTGTGAATATATTGTTTTTATACTTGTTTTTTTATTGTTTTTATTATTATTTAGATTTAGTTTTTTTATTAAAATATTCTTCTGAAGTGTGTAAATAATATAGGCTTAGAATACTTAAAAAAATTTCAACCCGCTCCGCTTACAATTATCCAAACGCTTTAGCTGATTAAGCTATACGATCTTATTGAGAAACGTTCGAATTCTTCTACTTTTAATTTTTATACATTTCTAGAATATGTTTATATCCCAGGTTTTTGTTTTTAACGAATCTAAAATTCAGATCTAAAAAAGGTCTGATTTTCATGAAATTTGATAATATTTTTATTTCATCAATGATAAGGAAAATAACAAAATAAAAGTTTATATACTACAGCATTTATGTTTATTTTTGTGTCAAAAACGAATAGAAACATGGCTTGAATGTTCATCCAAAAATACTTTTTCAATGGAATCACACTACACTTACAGAGACTTAGTAAGGCTTAAGCCACTATTCAGAGTTCGTTCACAAAAGCGTTGTGTCGATACTAATTTTCTTTCCTTTTCAAAGCTGCTTATTTACCTCAGAGACTAACGTATTTGTACTGTATATCTGTGTATCTAGGGGTCAGGATTACTAAACAGGGCAGATAATTTTGTATTGGGCATGAGTTATAGGGTTTTTCTATATTTGGATATATATTATATTTAATATATTTAACCGTTTCTCGTGAAGTCACCATAATAAAATTTCTGTCTAATTGTGAATCGAATACGCAATATCGACGTAATGTACTTTCCAATGATATTCCACATTTATTTATGGGTGAAATTAACAAGCGCGAATTACCCAACATAACTCGACACATATGTTACAAATAGACATTCCATTAAGATACAATTTATAAGAATAGATATTAGAATTACACAATATTTGATCTTTATGGAAGTTTTGTCCCTTTTCCACGATCACAATACACTGTTAGTTTTCACTAAGATTTTTAAATCTGACCATTAGGCTATATTAATCGCACAGTTAAAAAAGTAATGTACAAGTTTAACAGTATCAATTTTTTATTAGTTGTTTTGCAGCCCCCATTTGGCCTGGTCACATTTTTGGTAGATCACTTGTATATTTATATTTTATATTATATTAAGGAATCCGTTTAACATATTTGTATTAATGTGCAATAAAGAATTTTTATGTTATCAAACTTTATAATACAATTTGAATCAATTTTTTGAATCCTATTTTTATATTTCTTTTTTATATGAATGTTTTTATTAGAGCTGAAGCAGTGTCAATGCTGTGCGATTTGGCCGCGCGTCGCCTCACACCAGACGCTGGCGACGGCTCGCGCTCACCTTGCCTATCGCCGCGTAAACATAGAAAACTTACTAAGGATAATCATTATGAAACACCTAACGGTAAGTTTAAATTTCAAAAAGTTTTAGAAGCTCGGAATAAATAAAAATGTTACCAAAAAAACTTTATTTAGCCTTAACCAAATTTGAAAGTTAAATGGATATTATTATTTCATATAACATGTTCATTGAAATTCGAATAGTTTTTATTAAAATTGGTATTTATTTTGTTTCATGTATCGATGATTTGAGACTTAATAAGCTCAAATTATTAATTATCACCAATAGCCTTTATTGTATTATAAAAAAAATATTAAAATGTATGTATAGTTTAGTTTAAAGAGAAGAAAAGAAATATCTTTACATACAGTGCGAAAACATCGTATACAGTAAAATTAAAATTATTAAGAACTTATGTCATTAATATTCGTAGCAATGTCAAAAATTATAAAACAAAAGCTTTTTAAATACGTATAATAAATTTTCGTTGAGTTCCGCCACTCAGCACCCAATGCCTCAATTCGGCGGAAAGTGGGGAACGGAGTGTCTTAACACGTCGGATTCCTCTGCCTACCCTGCTATATGCGGGATACAGCGTGATGCTATGTATGTATGTATAATAAATACCGAAATCGAACATCTCTAAAATAGATAAATATTAGCAACAGACGATTTATTAATATAAATTCCCATATCTGTCAGATACAGTGCAATAAATTAATTTAAGCGTCTATTCTGAATAAATTTTAGCTGACCATCGTAAATACTGTGGTGACCGAACAAGCCGCGCGAGCTAGTGATTTAAACTAATGAATTTTGCTTAACAGTATTCTACACAATAAATAATCCTTTATTTGTATAAATATTATTTTATTTGTAATGCTAATAACATGTTAAATTGGTCTTTTCAATTAATTTAAAAAACAAATGTTTTAAGGTATTAAAGGATATTGCAGTTGATAATGAAACTACAAAATCCTTTAATATCACGTTGTATTGTGTACATATACTATATTTAACGGTAAATAGACACACTGACACTGCACCAAGTCTAAGCTAGTAGGTTTTCCGCACAGATTTGCCAAGTTGCAACGTAAAGCTAGACACACACTCAAAACGTATTGAGAGCTTCAAGCGTTCCCAAACCATCGACTGTCATTCCGAACTATCGGGAACGGAACGCACGACGTTAGAACGTCGCACCATGGAACGTTCGGCAACCATGGAACCACCATTAGATTCTATAGGATCTAGCGCGGATATTATAATTATTGAAGAATTGAAGCGGCCTCGTTCTGTTACACTCACAAGCCCCACGGCTCCGCCTTCTTGTAGAAAACAAAAGCTAAGCCTGACAGGTGAGACTCTGTCGGCGCGCACTATCCATATACGTATTTAGCCTGTGCCTGTACGCTAACTAAAAACTTTTGTTGTTTCTTAAGCATCGTACGAGTAGAAAAAACAAAAACTTTACTTCTAAAGTGGATGGATCTTTGTATCATGACCTTAAAATCTTTATAATAACTGACTAAAAGGATAAAGAATTTCATAAACGATGTTTTTTCTTGTAATTTCTTTATAAATATAAATGAAACAAAACAACAACCGTTTTTAGTCAGTACCTTTACACATATCCAAACAGCAAATTGACAGTCTGAAGGATTCTATATATTCTTGCGCTTTGGACAAACCCATAAAGCAGCACAATAGCCGACTAATTCACTTTTTGAAACTAACACCCATCGAACTCTTAGTTTTAGTACAGCTTCCCCTCGCAGATTCTATTATTACACCATAGTCACTCAAATTAATGTCATGCCTCGTCAGTAATTAATGAACATTGTTTAATATTTTGATAGTGTTACCTTACTGTAATAGCTGTGTTTATTTTGTATTCACTTTAAGTATAATCTAGTTATCTTTTTAGAGTTTGGTTTTGAAAATATATATAAATACGTAACTCCCAGGTCACGTTGTATGTTCGTCTTATGTTATATTTAATAATGAAACTTAATTAAAAGAAAGAGCTGGAGAGAGTATTGGTATACTATTATTTTCCACATAAGCTCGCGTGCACACGCATGTTCCCAATCACGCACTATAGAAAGTACTAATGTTATATTGTGTTATACTTATAATAAACCATACATCGAATCTTTTCATCACGGATTTAATATATAATAGTATATTGTGAGAGAAACGCGTTTTCATCATTATCACCGCCAAGCATATTGTTACTTTTGTATTAATATATGTTTTTCGTTGCGGGTTCGATTCCCAATTGGTGCAAATATAACAACCACATCACTTCGATTTTTTGTTAATATAATAAAAAAATAAAAAAACAATCAAAACCGCAATACTTATGATAATATTCATTATTGCTTATTAATTAAATCTATATTTCATAAACATGTGTCGCTTTAATAAATTTTGTAGCTTTTTGTTATTGCTTTTGTTCTAGCTTTGGAACAAAATATTAAAAAGGCTTGAACATTTAAAGCATCCACAATAATAAAATCGTATTCGCCACTATTGTAACCTACTACAAAATCAACAAAAAAAACAACACATATGAGTGTAATATGTACGAAATATTTGTATTAATAAGATAGCAATTACCATTATAAATACTATCCAATAAAAAAAGAAGTAACAAAAGATATTTTATATAAGAAAAATAAATTAAAGTTCTCCATCAAAACTTTTCAGTACCTCCACACGGGTACGAACTAAATAACCTAGACAATGACACACTGGACGCTCCAAATGCTTACCAAGAAGACACTACGCTGCAAAGATTCGTTGAGTCAGCCTTCCCAGTAGACTCTGATGAGCCAGTGTCTATGCCCGCTGAATTATCTAGTGATGAACGCTTCAAACATTCAAGCCCCGCGTATCAGAGCGCTGTATTACATACTACTACAACTACTACAACAACGAGTGAAAGTGCATCTGAAGGAAATAAGGATGACGGTAGGTTTTTGTCCTTTTGTCAAAATTTTTTTGCTATCCTACACTTTCGTCGGGATAGATCCTCATTACTTATTTTTAATAGCTACATAAGATTACAAACAAATTCAATAGATTTTAAATTTGAAAAATAGTTATAACATTTTTATGAATTTTAATACAATGTTTTTATATTTTACTTTTGTGTTAATATTTTGTTTTTAACTTAACGCTGTATCCCGCATATAGCAGGGTAGGCAGAGGGAACCAGAGAACCTAGTGTTAAGACACTCCGTTCACTTTCAACATTTCCGTTCCCCACTTTCATCCAAATTGAGGCATTGCGTGTTGAGTGAATTGCGTTAATAAATTAAGGTATCAAATTTATAACGTTAATGTATATACGATTTCAGGTAATGGCTTAAAGAAATGGAAAGGAGTTGCGTTATCACCTGAAAACGAAAGAAAAGCAAAACCATTTCCTACTGATATTCCACCGAAGCCAAAAGAAGTTGACACCACGACCGTCCAAAAAGAAAACGTCGAACCTGAAACACCGGTGGAAGCGACTAGCACAGAACCTACGGTAAAATTTATAAATTTACCAAACTTTCTTAGCTTTGTTTGAATTTGTTCAATTTAAAAATATAATATCGAAAACCTTTTCATTTAAAACAGTAATATGGAGTAGATCTATAAAAATGGTATTATTTCTAAAATAAATATTTTTCTTCACAGTACCTAATAGTTAGTAAGTATAATAATTAAAATACCTTTATTAGCTTGATATGTATCTATGTTTATATGAAACGGAAACTTTGAGCGTGATTTAGGCCAACTTTGAAACATCGATTAATTTGATTTTTTTTATACAAGGTCCGTCCTTGTAAGTAAGTTGACAATTTAATAATATGAAAAAAAAAAACTAAAAAACAAGCTTTTAACATATAGTTTTTCAATGATAATACATTGATAAAAATGTTACGTTTCCGCAAGTTTTGTTACCTATTTATTTAAGAGCATTCTGTGCATTCATACATTTCACTGAAAAGTTCAACCGCAATGTGTGCATGAATCGCCCCTTTAATGTGCGACCAGCTGGATTACTTTTTGAAATTCTGTATTCGTCGGTGAAAACACACGCTACAATAATTTACATAAACGTTTTTGTAAATATGAAATGTTCCACTTTGTATTACAGCGTATAGTTGATATTCACCCAATTATAAATTGTCACATTGTATGAGTTTTATTTGAACAGTTGAAAGTTAATCTACTGATACGTTAAACAAATTAAACGTTTTTCCAATTGTTCTTTCGCACATCTCTAGCATTTTATTATATAGGCTGAGGGCATGTTATAGATATATTCTATCTATTTTTTTGTTTCTCACTTAAAAACACATTGTATCAAAATGGGAAAAAATGAAGAATTTATTATATTAATATGATAAGCATAACAGGATATATGACCAACACTGTATTTTGTGTGTATTTTATCGGAAAAATCTCTGTGTTATAATATCGTCATGGATCTATGTTAATAGACCTAGTTAGTAGCCCTAACAGACTTGCCATACTATTTCTGTATGGACAACCCGTTAATAGATTCTCATGGAAAATTAGTCTCAAAAGCGTTCTGGTTAGCGACAAAAGTAAATAGCAGTATTCTCCTTATATTATTATATACAAAATTACATTACAACTTTTGCTAACACGCTATTTCTAAATATTCCAAGTTTTTGACGTTTATATGTCAACAAAAAGTACCCATTATGCTGAAAAAGTATAAACAATTTTAAGGCTGCCATCCTTTCCTCTGAATAGACTTTATTGCTGTTAATTTATCTTAGATTCGTTAGTTATTAATACTTTATATGAATTCCTACATTACACGTAAAAAGTGGCGAACGGAGTGTCTTGACATTAGGTTCTCTCTGGCTACGCGACTATGAGGTATAAAGTGTGAAGCTATACTCGTATGCATGTGCAATTTTAGTTAAACACAACTACTTACCAATCTCGTCAACTGCAGATAGTGACTGTGGAACTGAACCGCGGCTGGAACAGTCGGCTAGGGTTCAGCGTCCAGAGCCATCCGGACTCGGGACAGAGTTACATCTCGGCGGTATACAACGACAGTGTAGCCGCGCGCGACGGCAGACTGAGACGCGGGGACGTCATTTTACAGGTATTTTTTAAAACATTTACAATTAATAATTTTTAGATTACTAATTATATTATTATTTATTATAATATTTATTAACAATGACATGCTCTCAATGTTCTGTGTTTCATAATTTAGTTTGGTGGTAGGAGGTTCGTCCTCCGTCTGGCTCGCGACCACTATCATGTCAAAGACGAACCGCCAAATATCTTATGATGTGTTCCGGTTCGATGGCATGTAAGCCAGGTTTTCCCATTCCCACCCATCCTTTCCCCAAAATGTGGTGGTTCCGAGAACGGAATACTACATTGTCCTCCTCTTCCATCAGTATCCTCTAGGTTGGCAACGCATCTACAACATCTCTGGTGTTGTAGATGTTCATGGGCGAAGGTATCCACTTACCATCAGGTGGTCCTTCTGCTCGTTTGCCATCCGTTATCCATAAAAAAAAAAAAAAAAAAAAAAAATTCAAATAATTGAAAGTCTTTACGCATACTAAGTACATCACTTCACATTTAAAATTTGAAAATACTGACTGAAATTTCTCTAAATAACATTAATTTCATAAGTAATATTTATACCTCAATTATATTTAAACCTTATTCTCTTTTTTTAATAAAGCTTTCAGATTATGACTATGGCACTTTTATAATACCGTCACCGTTTTGCCGTAAGCGTCTATTTTAAATGGTGTTTCCATTTTCTACTCAATTTATTCGTTATTGCAAGTCTGTGACATCCATTTAACTATTACATTTCTTTATAACTCAGGTGAAACGTAATTAATTTTAATTTTCACGGTACATTAATCAATATTATTGAATCTCCCGATATGCATTATAATTTGTATTGTTATAGATAATTATACGAATTTTTCCTTATATAAAAATTTTAATATTACTAAAAATCATTTACAATGTGCCATTATTCTTTACAGGTGAATGATGAAAACGTAACGTCGATGAAAACACCAGAAGTAATCGATTTATTGAGATTATTGCGTGGATCGATTTGCATCACCGTTCTGCGACCGCCAAACGTGCAATGAAGTTGTAACATTTTATTAGAACATTTGGTTAAAATATTTCTCACCATCAGTATTAAACGCACAAGATCTAAAGCATAATCGTTGCGTAAAATGATTTTAAATTACTTATCTTAGCTCAATGGAATAAAAGTACACAAGTGAATGCTCACATTAATATCTAGTTCTAGATCTATCCTATTATAAAGTAAAAATGTCATTTTAAATTAATATTCTTGGCTAATAAGCCGATTGGTAGGTCAGTATGAAAGATCACAGCTTGCAAAGTTTATGATATGATATAGTAATTATTACATATAGAAACTTGGTAGATGATTATAATTATTGTGAAACAATGAATACTTAAATACTAAGCCAATATAGTCATTTTCTTATATATAAAATATATTATGCGTATGAAACTTACATATGAAATTCAAATAAAAAAGAGGCATTGGAAAGTGTGTGATAAAGAAAGATTTTTATTGAGTTGGATGGGAAATAGAGTAATATATGGAAAATACATTTAATTACGCAAGTTGAATTTGCTCTAAAAATATATAGTAATTCTATTTCAGTGTCATTATATGTATGAAAAAAGGATTAAAACAAAATAACAATATTTAAGTTCCTAAAAGTGAATGTGGAAATTTGCCTAATTGATCTCTTATACTTTTATTAAACCCTCTGTTTGACCCGACCAACCTTCTGCAACGAAATTGTAACTGTAGCAAATAGCAAATACATAAGAAATGCTATAAGTACAAATTAAATTAAAACTTAATATATGTAAATATTTACTTTTTTTTTATATTATAATTGTAGCAAAAGTATGTAGGGCATTCATTCCAGGGAAATTAACATAAACGCCTATTTGGCACTATCGAATGAGTAGATGATGAAAACACAAGCGATTCAACTTTAAATTGTAATCAGATGAACGTTAAAGATAAAACATGGAAGTGTTTAAGTAAAATATAATAGGTTATATTTGGCAAAGGTAAACCCTTTTCTTTCAAGAGTTGGAGAGGGTTTTACTTTGCCAATTATAACCTATACCTAATTCATTATATAAGTAAACAATAATATTGAGAAATAATGGAAAAGTAATTAGGTCCTTAATATTAGAAATGTGAAAGTAAGTATTTTTCTTACGCTGTGAATCATTCAACCGATCATGAAAATTGGTACACTTATTTTTAAAACTATAGGTAAGTACATACAAAACCATAAATAATCGTATCATAAAATTGTTGATATATAACAGCGAAGACTTTGAATATGATTCAACGCCAATAAAGGATATATGCGATTTCTTAAACTAATTTGAATTTGTATATTTCATCAGCCTTTTATTAATCATTTACAGTCATTTAAGAGTATCAACGCGAGCGAAGCCGCAGGCAAAAACTAGTATATAATAAATAGAACAATAATAATATCACTATGAAAATCTTTTAAAAAGTAACGATCTTTCAACTATGTAAGTCCTATACCTATTAAATTAGTAGAATAATGCACTCTACTCACCATCTTGTTAGATTGAAATTTCTTCACCTATTAGACATTCACGTTTAGTCAATGTAGAGATATTAAAAAATCATTGTTTAAATAATATTTATGAATCATAATTTAATATAAAATTATAATTAATTAGAGATGACCACTTTTATATAAGCGTATGGTATATTTATTTTAAATGAATACGTGAAAAGTTTCATTATAGGAAATATCTTTTTTAAAGAAATATTAAATTATTTAATGTATTAATTTCCTAATTATTGTTAATTGACACACAGCTTAGTTCAAATGTATAAATATAAATTCATTTGTAATGATCATTAGAACGTAATACTAGTTAGTTAATATAAAAAAAAATATACAATAATAAAATCTAATAAAGATTTCACGTTTCATCCTCTACTGTTTACATATATCCTTCATTATAATTGAAATCCATCATTTATAATTGAAATGTCTACATTATTCTAAGAATAATATATTATTACTATAGCGAACGTACAAATTAGTGCAATCGCGTCATTTAATTGTAAAAATTGAATCATTTTGAATCATATATAAAATATTTATTGTATATTTATTTTGAAATGTCTACTAAGTAACTACAGGTACTGATTATTTCTAGTCAAATCGAAATTGTATTTAAATTATAGCAAGTAGCCTTTCAATTCAGAAATGTATAATAAAAAATTGTATAATAAAAAGTTACAGATTTATATTTTCATTATTTAATTATGATGAAATAGAAACGGTTGTCAAATAATTCTTTTTTTTATATAGAATGTCATCTTGTCTTATATTATTGTTATAGTATTAAAAGATTTTATCGACAAATTAACTCAACTATTTTAATATAAACCCTAGAATATTGAATTAGATAAATTATGTAGTTATTTAATTATAAAATATAAAGTAACCAGAACGAAATGGAAACAACTGATATTCTAAATAATTGTGATGGATTTGTGTTAGTAGATGTTACTTATAAAACTAAATAATTATTGACTATAGTAATATACCTAATATAAATATTGTAACTTAGGAGCAATTGTATTCGTACAGGCTTTTAAATTTTCGCTGCTGCTATTCTACTAATATGATAAACTTCAACGTTTTTGTTGAAAAACGTCATAACACAAAAATGGAACATTAGCAGTTAGTAGAATTTGAATATTTTCTTGTTAATTAACTTTACAAGGATAAATATTTAGAAAAACTTTTGTAATATCAACTATTTTGTTTTATATTATAAAAATGAAAAAAGAAATAACCGAAATTATATATAAATATAAGTTTTAAATATTTCTTTACAATAGGTAACTGTTTTTGAAGTTTATCGTATTATCTGTAACACACAACTAAGATCAACAATTAAATATTGCCTCCTCAACCATCGCAAGAAAAGCAGCTTCGCCTTTGTATCCTATTTACGATTTCACCGTAATGCAAAAAAAAACGTGTAGTGAAATAATTTTAAACGTGAAACGGACATATACAGTATCTATAAAACCTTATTTTACTTTTGACTGTGCACAGATAATTACCTCTTTAATTATACAAGGAAATATTACCTCTACAAATTTTCTTACAATAAATTTATTGCTTATAACTTAATAAATACGGTTTGAAGAAATTAAAAAAATATATATATTTATTTAAATATAATTCTGTTTTTTGTTTTAATTGAATAACTTGTCTTTGACATTTAATAAAGAAATTTAACAAAACAAAATGGCTGATTTATACAATAACAAGACAATATTGCAAACTGTTAGACTCAATTTTTTTTTAATTAAATAAATAAAATGATTTTATTATTATCAAAGTAGTTTAGAAAAAACTGTTAAAATTATTGTAAGGTTTTATAGTATCAATGGAATCGTGGAATGCGACTGATTTTGTGCTCTATTCGAAAGACTTAAAGTTTAGTTTGGTGAATCCCAGTGTTAGTGTGAAACGATCGCTTGCTAGTCTCATGACGCCTTAGCATTGTATGGTAGGAATTTGGAATTATTTTTATGAGAAAACAGTCATAGAAATGTTAAAAGGATGTACAATATACTTTATCTAAAATAAAAAATAATTATGATATGAATTGTTCTATTGTTTTATTTCACACCCTTTTTAAATTATTCGTGGAGCTAAAGCTAAGCTTTAATTATTCTTTGTAATTGATATCAAGAAGTTGACGCTATTACATTTCGCGAACGATCCGCAACATACAGGTAGTGGATCCAACACACCTGCAGACGCACACGACACAAACAATCGCCTCGCCGGTGGAGACGAGGTCCTTACTCTTCTACGGCTCGATCACGCCCGGTGCGACCGGGTCAAGCCACTAAAATCCAACAGGGCATCAAACGCCCTGGGCACCCAGTAGGCTTAAGCTCGCCGAGCGAAAAGCAAAGTCCCCACTACAAGCAGTGTTCGCAAGCCGGGAGGTGCCTGGCCTCGCAGGAGGCGCCCCTGTGACACCGCAGTTCTAAGTTGAGCATTGGTCCTCCCCGAGGAGGCTGGGCCAGGATCAGAGCGCCTTAAGCTCGGCCCCCACAAAATCAGTGACGCTGTCGAGGCCAATAGGGCCAACAGATACTACAGCCAGCTGAAAAAAGTAATTGGTTATTTTAATATTAAATATATATGTATAAGTTTTAACTTGTAACTGTATCTAAAACAATATTAAAAATTTTTACACATTTGAATATAGAAATAAGTTACATTAACTGCACTTTCACAAACATACTTTACGTATCAATGTAATAAATCCTCGCAAAGCTAAGTATTGATCCACTTTTGGTTTTGTCGGCATCCAATGAACAGTGAATATTTTCATGGCATAGAGCTGATATCCTTTCCAGAAACGACTAGAATAACGAGAAATTATTCTAATCGTATTTTTCTTGATATTACTCGCTCTCTCTCTCTCGCTCTCAACCCTCAGCCATCCGTATATAGTAGGGTAGGCAGTAGAGTGAAACCTGAAAACCTAGTGCAGGTTAAGATTAACACGCCGTTCCCTTACTTTCCGCCGAATTGGAGAGGCATTGTTGAGAGGCAGTGAGGCGTGCTTTGAGTGGCGGGAACTCAACGCCGCGTTCTTTATCTTGTTACTCAAAACCCAGGAAATGAAAATACTAAACTTTTGCTATATTTCCTGGAGTAGGGAATCAAACCCACAACTCAAGCGAGTTTACAGTTGCGCGCTTGTGCCTCTGCTTCAATGACAGGCGTTAACACTCTTATAATACATAAAATATATATATATATATATATAGAGTTATATATATATATATATATATATATATATATATATATATATATATATATATATATTAAACAAAATATCATAGAAAAATCGTTTGCAATTATTTTGCAATATACATATTATTGTTTATAATACCTACAATACAAAATATTTACTGCACTCCCTTATCGAGCATTCATGAACTCCTAGTGCTTTACAGATAACCCTAATCTGAAAGTAAATATAACAGTTACTTAGTTTATATGAATTAAATTACATACACGGGCTCACACTTGCCCGTGCCTTTTGTCTCTTTTTTTTTTAATTTATTATTTTTACATTTGCAGCATACTTAAATAGAACCACTCAGTTACTTACTTTATTATTGTTTTAAATTTATTATATTATTACAAAATAAACTAAATTACATTTATGTTTAGTATCATTACTATTGGACTTGGATTTTCTAATGATTCTTAGAGCTAATTCAAGACGTAGTATAATATAACAACTTAAACTGGTTTTAAATATTACATAAAAATGTAGTTTTGAACTATTTCTTTCACTTTCTCGTTGATCATTCTGGATTGAATATTGTGTTCCTATGATAAAATATTGTATTGTCACCGACTTTGCTGAGCAAGTTCTCAAGCAAATCAGATGGCAAGAAATGTGTTAAAATAAGTGCAAGTTTTTCTCACATTCATTAATTGATAGACATGACGTGCGGACATGACAAACCCGTCATCTTTTAATTCTAATTGCCAAAAAACCCATGCTTCTGAACCATTCAAAATAGCATTCCGAAACATATTCAAATGTTATAATATCAATATTTTGCTCTATGTAAGTTATTGTAAAAAGGCAAGAACGGTAACGTTTTAAATTTTTAGACCAGTTTAGGACAATCTGTATGCATAGCATACCAAGTCTGTGGCCGGATCTCTGATGATCTAGGATGAGATAGAGTTTAAAGTATAGTTGAATTGACAAATAAAATTTTTTTTTTCGTAACTGTTTATAGGCGTTTTCTTTAATGGCGTTACAGTTACAACTTATCTCCACTCAAATGGTTCAATGGTTTTAAATCTTACGTTTAACTTGTGAAATCATCTGGGGTATGCTGAATCAATCAAATTCCTTTATTTTTTAAATGAAACTGCTGTAAAAGAAATCTTAATATTTTTGTTTTTTTTTTCTTAAAAAAAAGCATGGTATAAGAAACTTAAGAATAGGATAATTAATAAATACGTTTTTTGAAACTATTCAACCTGTAAGCATAAATATCTAATTGTAGCTCGGTTTGAGTATTATAGATTTATTGTAGTGCAGGTTTCTCACATATCTTCACTTTGCATTCTTCCACAAAAATGCGTCCTGTGCGTGTAGAAAAAATAAATACTCATCATAATATTTATAATCACTTTCAAGTTTTATAACTTTGTAGTGGGTGCATTGGTGCGTGAGTTACAAGTGAATCACATAAAGTTACGTGTTCACTTCCCGCTTCATAAACTAATAGGAAAATGTAGCCTCAGATCGTCATTCATTCGACGATGTTCATTTTAAAATATGTTTAGTTTAAACTATTTACGTCCAATTTTTATTTAGTAAGCGATAATTTTAAATATGTGAAATAATACTTGTATATAGTGCATAAACGAATGAATATATTTTTTAATAAGTCAAGCATCTATTACTTAAATATTTAAACTAGGAAAACGCTAATATTTTCAAAATAAATATTTCATGAAATTATTTAATATATTTCATTTTTTTTTAACTTCACGCTGTAACCCGCATATAGCAGGGTAGGCAAAAGGAACCAGAGAACCTAGTGTTAAGACACTCCATTCTCTTTCAACAATTCCGTTCCCCATATCATATTTAATAGATGAAACTTAATATAAAAATCAAACAAACAAAGCTTTCTTTGACTCAAACAAACGTCTTAACTTTTCTGAATTAGAAAGCACTTGTTGTTAAATGCAAAGTAAAATGCGTGAGAATATTACCTAATAGTGGGTAACGATTGTACAGTTATTAGTAGAGTAACAAGTGTGGTGCGTGTAATGGCGCACGAAGCCAATCGTGACAGGAACGGTTCACGACACCAGCCAAGCACGACTATATAGCAGAAAGGGATGTAAACTGGACGTTGATGCTTGTATAAAATACCTATTACTAATATACTGAAATTCCATTTATTTTTTAAGGTATAAAAATAATAAGCAAGTAATATTATTTCATCAAATCGTATTCTTCCGTGGATAGAAGAATTTATTTACTTTATTAGATTTTATTTTTAGCTTCACGTCGTATTCCGCACATAGCAGGGTAGGCAGAGGGAACCAGAGAACCTAGTGTTAAAACACTCCGCTCTCTTTTAACATTTATGTTCTCCGCTTTCTCTGAATTGATGCATTGTAAAAATATGTGTGAAGGAAAACAATAAGCTGTTTATGTAAAACTGATTTTTTTTACTTATTATACATAACTGATTTTTCATTTGCATGATTCCGAATGTAGGAAATTAAAAAAATAAATAAATATACACTTTGGCACATTTTTGTGAGAAGAGAGAATCTATTGTAAAGACAATCAATTCGTGTTGAATGGTGGAGCTCAACACCGTGTTTTATATTACCAGAACGGGAATTTTTCCAAGTACATGTTGAACCCGCAATTATCACACTCACAGTATCTATATATCAGTATCTAAGTAATTTTGAAAGATAGAAACCAAAATCATTCTAATATAAGCAAATCAGAGATAGCTCGTAATTTTGCAATTATCACTACTGTAAGATTAACTAGGTATGTGTTTGAACGTTATTTAATGTATGCCCAATTTAAAAGTCTCAATTTAAAATGTTTTAAAATGACCCTATGAATAAATGATATATGACAAATTTTCTTTATAGTGACTTTAAGGTTCGTTTACAAAATATGGTATGACAAGCAATACTATACCTACATTTATATTTCTTGTAAAATTTAGTATTTTCATTTCTTGGGTTTGGTAACAAGGCAAAGCGCGGCGTTGAGTTCCGCCACTCAACACGCAATGCCTCAATTCGGCGGAAAGTGGGGAACGGAATTGTAGAAAGAGAATGGAGTGTCTTAACACTAGGTTCTTTAGTTCCCTCTGCCTACCCCGCTACATGCGGGATACAGCGTGAAGTTGAAAAAAAATATATATTTCTTTAATTTTGTATCTCATGTTTTATTTAATGCATTCCGATTCTGACCATACAACAAAATTAAAAACTGAAAAAAAGAATAGTCTTACTTAATAGTACTCTATAATATTTTTGTATACGTACGTCAGAGATAAAATAAACAATTACTGATAAAGATACGTTATAAAGATTGCAAAGACAAATGAATCAAAGTACGAAAGTGAATAAAATAACTTATACTAAATAATCAATAAATTAGTCATTAAACAATCAATAAATAAATCATACAAATCAAGATATTGTTTAGTCAGGCAGTGTTTTTTTTAGCTTCACACTGTATCCTGCACATAGCAGGGTAGATAGAGGGAACCAGACCTAGTGTTAAGATTCTCCATTCTCTTTTAACACTTCCGTTTCTCATTTTCCGCTGAATTGAGGCATTGCGTGCTCAGTAAGTCAATGTGTTACAAAACTAAAATATAAAATAATAGAATAATGACCGACAGCCAACTCATAGCCGAATCTACTGGGGGTAGAGTGCGGTAATATGATACGTAATAACCTTAGGGAGTGTATGGGAATATTAAAAAAGATTGAATATAAACTCTACGCTATCGAAATTGTGGCTCCAATTAATAAAAAATATAGTCGGAAGCAAACAATATATGAATATAATAGGTTGATATATATTATATAAAGAAAAGAGAATGTCTTATAGTTTAACAATCATTCAGTCAACGAAGAGTGACGTATATTGAGATATATTCGTTATTTGACCAAGATAACCGTCGAAACTGACTCAAATAATCAATATAGGTACTTATACAAACTTCCTTATGCTTCTGAAATCTATTTCTAAATAACTAAAGTAGTAAATATTTTATATATTTTAATATGAACTAAGAAAGCAGTTACACATTATAATAGTAATAATATTTTTCTATGGGCCACGTAGCATATGGTTGAGCGTCACGGTCAGCGCTCGTCCATCGCGTCCGACGAAGAGTCGCGCTTGGCTGGGCAGTTACACCAAATCAAATTCACATTAATAATTAGAAATAATAGGTAACAGTTTCGTTATTAAGGAAATCTAAGCATTATATCTGAATGCTATTTTAATAATCATAAATAAATGAATATTTTCAAAATTTATAGAAATACTTTAGATAGTAATAAAAATTATAACAAACAAAACTTATATTTTAGGTTACGTTATTATATTAGTGTGGTTCGGAATTGTTGTAAGAGATCGGAGTGTCTTAACACTAGGTTCTCAGGTTCCCTCTGCCTACCCTGCTATATGCGGGATACAGCGTGAAGTTGTTATATTAGCCAATACTGTAATTACTATAGGTTCTTACAATAATAATACAACTCCTTTAATATATTGAGTTGAGCCATAAATTTATGAAACCTTTGTAAAATACATGTTTTACTTAGTTGGGTACTCTATTTGTAGTAAAATTCATAAAAGTGAACTTTACACAATATTAACATAGCTTTATGATTTTTTAGATTTATTTTATTAATATTTACAATTTATATCTTTAAAATTTTTTAAAAAATATTAGATATTTCGTGACAAGTTTAATGGATTTCAAAAACCGACTTTACACCAACTCCAAATCTATATAGTTTTCTGGGTGTTTTAATGGTTTTGATGGTGATTGAATTTTAAATTGATAAAAAAATATTTTCTGAAAATACATTCATAAAAGTAAAAAAGTTATATATTAATAACTACATATAACTTCACTTATATATTACGTGTAACAAAATTGAATATTAGTTACTATAATCATTTTTAAATGACTCTTACTGGCACCTCCTTATGAAAGTAACGTGAAATTATGATCTTGTTTAAACAACGCTAAGTGTCTATTTACTTAACTACAACTTTGAAAATACTAGCATATACTGATGATATAGTCAGGAGGTTATATAGCCAGTCATAGCCAACCTGCCGGTGACGGTGCCCGCACCGCAAGAGGAAGTGCAGTGAACGGTCCCTTGCGTTACGCTTTAGTTACAAATTTTGCGTGCTTTTTTTAAAAAATTCTGACTTTGGACGTGAATTGTTTTGTGTATGTATGATTTTATTTTTAAATTAAAATTATTTATTATATTTTAATATGTAGTTACATAGAATAGTTACAAATTGCTTTATTTCCAATAAATAAGAAATGTTAAGGTAAGAAATTTAACTTAAGCTTTTCATTAGTACTGTATTTCGAAGGCACTATTAACAATAAACACTCTTTTAATTATTAATTATAATTTAAATGAACAATTAAAGACTTCTAATAATATTATTCATAGGAATAATATGCTTTATTCTACTATAGGTATGTGATGATTTGAAGTTTGATAGATAAATCAGATGCCTTCCCAAATTACACCACATTTATCTTACTTACTTGTTTCGAGATTATTTCCATGATTTCCTATTACGATAGTTGAAATGTGATATAAATAAAAATATTTTCAATGTTACAATGAATTCTATATTTTTTAAAGAATAATTAATTTACCAATATTTTTGTTGGAACTTTCACTTTCAATCTTGAAAATAAATATTGTAAATTTTCAGTTTATTTCTAAAGCTTACAAATATTCTTTTAAAAATAATATTTATGTGTTATATAATATTTCTCTCACATCTTTATGTATATCTTTGATATACTTAAGTTTCGTCAATTGATATTATTATTAATAATGTCATACTACAAAATTAAATTCATAGGAACTTTACCGGACAAAACAAGTCCAAGTATACATGGAACTTGTCACCTGTATCTCGATAGCTATTACACAGGGCCTTAAAATCTATGGCCTGCAGAAATTCCACGAGTTATTTTAAAAATATATAAAAAAAACTTATAAATTGTTTAATTATTGATACATTTGTAGTAGTTTATAAAAAATTAAAAAACATTTTTCCTGTCACTATTTTGTTTACACATATAAAGAGTTAATTTTATAGAAATATATGTATTTTACGTTTATTTTAGCTTGTAAATTTTCCACGCTAAACTTATTCTATAGTGACTTATGGTATAAATTAATACCTCAAACGGTAATCAAACTTGCACTTTGATTAGACCAAATAAAATCTACTAATATAATATTTAAATGGTTTATTGTGAATGTCAGTTCATTTATTTTTTTTTTTTAAATAAATACGTTTGGCAGCACCTGCAATAAAGTATAAACAAATCAAAGCGTGAAGTAGATCGTGACAGATCTCAATTTATGGGTCAGTTGTTATATCCATATAAATTATAGTTATCGAGTAAAGAAAGTTCATTGATACAATAAATTGCAATCAAATTATCATTATATTAATACGTAAAGGAAAATCTTTGGACTTCGTTCTACGAAAATTATGTGGACGGAAAAGTATGAAATTTGGCATAGCAAAAAAGTTATATATATTTTTTTTTTAAAAAGACAATATTTCTTTACAATAATGCATTAGAAATACTCCAAAATTGCATAAAAAAATATTATGCACCCTACCATGAGTTTGACAAACACTTTTGTATAAAAAGTATATATTTTTCCTTATACGTTGCAACACATACTTCAAACATCTATTTTGTTTTATTTAAATTAAAACTAATATGATGAAGTTGTAACTAAATATACCAATATAGTTATAATTAAAAATCCGTTCATTCGAACAATAACACTATACCCAATTCTGTTATGAACTCGACCAAATATAAGTGTTTCCGCTTTCCACCATCCACTTTCAGCATGTAAATGTTAAATGAAACAAACTTGCACTTTAAATTAAACTGTCTTAAATGTTACTTTCTAACTAGAATGAGACATTAATTTTGATTATGCCGTAACCTGATGGCATACTTTAAAATCTTGATATATGCTATGTAAATTATATAAACAGAAATACTTTAATAGGAATGTATCTTTGAGTTTATTTATTCCTGTAATAATTTTACTATAACAATGAAAGTACATATTCTCGCAAAATGTTTATTAATTTATTTATTTATTGATCCACAACGATTGTTTACATCAGTACATACAACATATTCAGTAGACAGGACTAAATCTCGGTGTAACAAACACTTTTAGGTAGATACATCATGCTTAGTTAAAAAAAAATCCTAATAATATAGCAATAAGATAAGAAAAAACACGCAGAAAAAAGAATAGCAAGAGTGTGACGTTAAAAAAAAATATTTAAGAAGACTGGTATTTTGTATTTAACATTAATCGAATCTTATTTATTGAATCTACATGAATATCTAATAGGTCACTGTACTCATTAACCAACTTGCTGTCAGTCTAGGAACGGGGGAGTTTGAATGAAACACAGTTTTCCGGTGTGGTGGACAGAGGGGGGTTATTTTATAACGAAAACTCAAATAATAATAAGAAATCATTTATTTTCTATAAAAGAAGAACGGTAGTTAACAGAGTTCTTTAAAGATAAAGAGCTTTTCTCTATATTATTTGAATTCTTTGCAATGAACAGACTCTAATAATACTATACTTTATAATATTGAGTAACATCAAGTATATTAAAATGTATCGTAGTTATATATTATTGTTTAAGAATTAAATTTATTATATAAACAAATAGATTTTTCTTTCTGGAAATTTAAGCAAATAATTTGTAAAAATATGATAAAAAATATATATTTCTTTTTAATTATGTAATCATATAATAAAATTTATAAACGGTATATTTATATATCTAGGTTAAAACGAATATAACAGTAAATAGACGGCTATTTTGAAAAATAATTTTAACATAAGTTTACAAGTAGGTAGGTATGTCCTAATTAGATGAGAGCTTAAGATTTTTGCCTAATCCTTTTTATTTTGTATAGTGACGAAAGTTGACAATTCGCAAAAATAATAAATTAATATTGTATAATTTTAAAACATATAAAATATTTCCTAGCATCCGCAAGAATTGGAAAAGTCTTTATGGGAAATCGTTTGTTCCCTAGAAATCGTGCGAAATACCTTTGTAAATAATGTTTAATAAGCGTCAGTGAGAGTATGTCATAGTAACACAATTGTATATTTTTAGATCTAGATTATTTTTATTTCTTCTTTATTTATATTCTGCGTAATTTGAAACTCCCGCTTTCTTGGTTGGGTAAATCGTAAATCTTTTTCAAAAATAAATAGTGAATATATTAAATAACTACCCGTACTATTACTATCTACTAAAGTAGGTATTGTATAATTACTTTTACTCATATATTTATAAAACAGTTATTTATTGAGTAGACATTTTTTTTAATTCTGCCAAACTATTAAGTAATAAGCATTGGCCACATCTAAAAGCTATTTAATCTTCAAGTGATAATGAAGTTGAAGAAAGTTTTGCTTATGTCTACTAACATGAGCTAAAACTCATAAGATTTAACAGGCATTAATTGATAATAAAAACAAAGTAAAAAAATATCATAAATTTGATCTAAAAATAGCACAATACAAAGTTATAGATCACTGAAGCTACACTTATGACTAAGCATTTATGTTTGTCAGTTAGTTAAATGATAAAATTGTTTTTCACAATTATGTACATCCAAAAAGGCCTACTTATCTATACAGATATACCAATATCGACTGATGAATGATAATATAGACGTATGCGATAATACCGTGTAAATTGATAAGTCCGATATGTATAAAACAATTTTTCTTCAATATTACATTAGTTAGTGTAGAAAATACTACTGTTACGCATAAATATGGTTAAAGCTAGGAAATATGTCGTGAAAAAGTATTTCGAAGGAGTACCAAAACGGGATGATTTTGAAATCGTTGAATATGAATTACCGCCAATCCAGAATGGAGAAGTCCTCGTCAAAACTGAGTATGTGGGTGTAGACCCTTATATGCGAGCTTACAACAGAAGATATCCAATTCCGTATGATCAGTTTGGTTTTCAAATAGGAGTTGTTGAAGATTCAAAAGATCCAAGATATCCTGTGGGTACTAAAATAGTATCACATAAAGGTTGGTGCGACTACTGTATAATTAATGCAAATGTGTCTACTTCTGCAGTCGACATAGTGTACAAGGCGCCAAACTTGAATGGTTTGTCACCTTCATTAGCTGTTGGTGCAGTAGGAATGCCTGGAGCAACTGCCTACTTTGGTTTCCTTGAAATATGTCAGCCTAAGTCAGGTGAAACTGTTGTTGTGACCGGCGCTGCTGGCGCGGTTGGATCACTCGTCGGACAAATTGCTAAAATAAAAGGCTGTAGAGTCATAGGATTCGCTGGATCAGATGACAAAGTCCAATGGTTGGAAAAAGAGTTGGGATTTGATAAAGCCATAAATTATAAGACTGCCAATGTTGGCCAAGCACTTAAAGAAGCAGCACCTAATGGAGTAGATTGTTATTTTGATAACGTTGGAGGTGAAATAAGTAGTATTATAATGAACCAGATGAATAATTTTGGAAGAGTTTCAGTTTGTGGAAGTATAAGCGCTTATAATGAGGACGTTGGAAATATGCCAAAGGCGCCCGTTGTTCAAGTAGACATCGTGATGAAACAACTAAAAATAGAAGGATTTTTGGTACCACGCTGGGCGTCTAGATGGTCTGAAGCATTTGCTGATCTTATCAAATGGATAAAATCTGGACAAATAAAAACTAAAGAACATATAACTGAAGGTTTTGATAATATTTATGATGCATTCGTAGGAATGTTAGCTGGAGACAACACCGGAAGAGCGCTCGTCAAAATATAAGCATTTTTACTAATCACTACAAATAATAAAATATAAAAATATATTTTATTCATACAAAAAAGATTTTATTTTATTAATTACTTTCATAATTTAATCCTTTTTATAATGAGAGAATAGAAACTATGTTCCCAATTTTGTGAAACTGCCCATTGTAAAACACTAAAAAATAGTTGAAAAATTCTTATATCATATCTATATCAAATTTATCTAAAGATAAAAGTAAAAAAATATATAGTAATGATTATTACACCAAAATATCTAAGATTAGCTTATTTTTAATGTTTTCCTACTAGTGCTTGTTATATAAGTATATTTGTTTACTTTTTATAAAAATAATGAATAATAGTATTCTTACGTCTTATAAAAAATGTTTCATGCTAAATGCGGACAACGCAGATCCTTTTTAAGTAAATTTTAATAAATTTCACCTACTTACCATTAAAAGAATTGCATATTGGGTGACCAACGCCGCGCTTTCGTTTTTCTAAATCGAAATCAAAATGAAAATAATTATGTAATCTTTCCCCCAGTGTGGTCAATCTTATTACCACCGCATGGACTGTAGACCAGTGGCGAGGCGTTCATAAACTCGATTTCTACCGGCTTGCCCTAACTTTTGAAAGTATAAGTATGAGATTTAAAAAAAATGAAAATGTGTACTTAAGATTATCATTGAATTTGCAAAAAAAATAGATCAAGAAAGGTGGAGAGCTAAATAAAAAGGTCGCCAGGAAAATATTAGACATAAAATTGGATATAAAAACAAGCTCAACCTCTAACATCTTAAAGACCTAAAAAAAAGGTCATCGCCAAAGTTCGACAGTGAAATTACTGAATACCTTCACATCGTATACCAGCTTCCCGAAACGTACCGGCTTTTTTAAAAATTACCGGCTTCCCTAAATAGACATCGGCTTCTCTAAATTCATCGGCTTGCCTAACTAAAATGTTCACCCCTCGCCACTGCTGTAGACACTATCCAAAAATATATTAGCTAGTATTTAATTATAAGTAGGTATACGTGTTCCTATTTTTTTTTTTTTTTTTTATGGATACCGGATGGCAAACGAGCAGAAGGACCGCCTGATGGTAAGTGGTTACCTTCGCCCATGAACATCTACAACACAAGAGATGTACTAGATGCGTTGCCAACCTAGAGGATACAGATGGAAAGGGAGGATAATGTAGTAGTCCGCTATCGGAACCACCACATTTTGGGGAAAGGATGGGTGGGAAAGGGGAAAACCTGGCTTACATGCCATCGAACCGGAACACATCATAAGATATTTGGCGATCTTTGACATGATAGTGGTCGCGAGCCAGACGGAGGACGAACCTCCTATAATTGTATATTAATGAGAACTACATGTATAATGTGTATAGGTACATATCTTAAATCGATCTATATCATGCGATGTTAAGTCGGTGTGAATCCGGACCCCAGCGACGCCTAACCGCATCGACACGCTCATTGCACTCCAACCACCTGGGGCCATCACCCTTAAATATAGTTGTTTTTGAAACAATATTATTTTATTTATTTAATAAAACAATTAATGAATGTTAGTGAGTTATATTATTGTGTACCATATACCATACTAATAATAATTAAAATACATTTTTTACAGATATGCATCTGTGCATGCTACGTAACTTAATATTTCGCATATTTAAAGACATTTCGCGTAAAGTAACAGTACTCAACACCGCAAACTTAATCTTTTGTAATGAGACCGGGAAAAATAATTTAGTTAATTAAATAAATAAAAACAATGTTCCGAGTGGACATTAACCACACAGTCATCGCAAGTAGTCAGTTGTTTCTCTATTGTGTCACAGGCAAGGCTAGGCGTCCATAGAACACCGGCTTGCCTAAAAAAAATAGGGTGCCAGGAAAATGTAGAGCTCAAATTGTAATCAACTTTCCAAAAAAACAAAGTCAAGAAAGGTGGAGAGATAAAAAAAATGATGAGTATAAAATTGCAAAAAAACAAACACTGGCACCTAAAACTTCTTATACCGACTTCTCTAAATTTACTGGCTTGCTAAAATGTTCACCCCTGGCCACTGCTGTGTCATGCTTATTACTTTATATTCGATTTATTTTAAAAGCTATAAAAATGTTTATCTGTATAGAAGAGAACACTCGATGTATTTTCTTAGAAAACTCCACAACTTCATCGACATTCTTTAAAGAAAAAAATAGGGGTCATATTAATCATGTCACCTCAAAACTTACTGCGCCAGTCTGCACATTTATACTAACACTTAACTCTTTATATCTGTAACAGCAGTGTACGCTTAAATAACTTTATGTTTTAATAATTTCAGTACATTTTAATAACAACTAAAATCCCTACTAATATTATAAAGGTGAATGCAAATTTGTTTATTTCACGCCAAAAACACTCAACCGATTACAATGAAACTTTGTACACATATTCTAAAAGGTATAAAAAAGGACATAGGATACTTTTTATTAAAATAATATTTTGAAAAATATATTTTGGCAGACATGTTTGTTTCTCAAAAAAAATGAAAATCTACCTACATAGCCTACATATCCTTCAAGTTAACGTATATACGCATTATACACAGTATGTAGTATAAACTACCATTGTTCACACGAGCGCAGCCGCGGGTAACAGCTAGTAAATTATATTTTTTATTAGATTGCCTATTAAATGACTCCTGTGAGAAATAAGAAAAACTTAGTTAACCTCTAGATTAATAAGCAATGTGTATCTTTGAATTTACGTAAATAGTACGTAATTGCACAAATACAAGGAACATGAATGAAAAGGAAGTGACCCTATAATTAAGCGCGATTGCCAAGACCGAGACTTTCGCGTATAAAAAGCGGCTCACCTGCCATGTATGTATCTTCTGTAGAACCACGTTGTACGTTTCCATTATCATAATAAACTTACTCTACTTAAGTTTATTCACTTTTCTTATGCTAATCGAACAAAGAATACGAGTGTTTCTTTGATTGTGAAATTAATATAGCTAATATGGAATATTGTTACTGCCAAATGTGATGTGAAAAAAATAATAAAATTATAGCATTATATTCATATAATATAGATAATAAAAACAGAATTTATGTACAAAAATATTCCGAACAGTTAATGAAAAATTAGCAACTTGACAACAAGTATTTTAGAATATTTGAAGACAGACATAAAACTAAATTTGTGTCTACATATAATTAATATAATTTTTATATAAAGGAACAATAGAATACAATACAATACAATAGAATAAATAAAAATATTCTATTCTTCTAATAAAATAATTATTGGAAAGTACAATGGAGATGGTTTTGATCCAATAAAGAAACAAAGACAATCTAAAGAACAACTTATTACTCGTAATATATATTATCCACAGAAACATTATTACAAATACATTTGTTACATTTCAAATTACTGCAAATAAATAATGGTAGAAAAGAACAAGACACTTGTTTTTGTTTGATGAAAAGTGAAAATGAGAACAAACTAAACGATGCTCATTACACCTTGTGATCGTCATGATACTAACAAAATAATTTGCGTTTTACATCTCCACCTGAGTTACTATCTAACTATTAACATGACTTATATAATATGAAACAGATTAAATATAAATTTAAAACATTTAACGAACAGATCACATGTTTGTTTGCTGCGTGTGAACTCAAACAATATTTTTCGTAGTTTTTTTTTAGCTTCACGCTGTATCCCGCATATAGCAGGGTAGGCAGAGGGAACCTGAGAACCTAGTGAAACTCCGTTCCCCACTTTCTGCCAGTTAAAACGTTGCGTGCTGAGTGGTGGAACTTAACTCCGCGCTTTCCCTAGTTACCAAACCCAGGAAATGAAACATTTCCTGGAGTGGGAATCGAACCCACAACCTGTCGAGTTTAGAGTCGCACGCTTGTGTCTCTGCGCCACGACAGGCGTTAATTAAGACGTTTTCGTAAATTATTACATTCAATTTTAATATATATACCTACTATTTGTAATGGCACAAATTTGCATTCACCGAAGAGTAAGAAGCATTTTTTTTATACCACGACGGTGGCAACAAGGCACACGGCCCACCTGATGGTAAGTGGTTACCGTGGCCTATGGACGCTTGCAACACCAGGGGCATCACTTACACGTGCTTTTGTGTTACGCATGCTTAATATCCAATACTTTACCTATGACACAGCGACGTTCAATGACGGATTTATTATAATCATTTATCTTTTAATATCAAAAATATTATATAAACTATAGAATACAAAATAAATTAAAATATTTTCATGTACTAACAAATATCTAGTTTATAGTTAACGCTTTAATATTAACAGATGGCTATCCATATTAGTTACGTTGTGAAATATCTCTATCTCAATAAAATTTTAGTATGAAATTAAAAATTCGACAAGCAAATATAGTGAAATTTATAACGATCGATCATGTCAATATGTAATAAAAATTCATATAAAATTTTTATACCCGAGAATTAATTTACTGTAAACACACATACGCAAAATTTAAGAGAGCCTACGACTATAGGCAGCTAGTTGGCTTATTTACATTTATGTACAAGCTAAAATTAAATACATATTTTATTTGAAAACTGCTATATATGTTTGGTGGTAGGAGGTTCGTCCTCCGTCTGGCTCGCGACCACTATCATGTCAAAGACGAACCGCCAAATATCTTGTGATGTGTTCCGGTTCGATGGCATGTAAGCCAGGTTTTCCCCTTTCCCACCCATTCTTTCCCAAAATGTGGTGGTTCCGATAGCGGACTACTACATTATCCTCCCCTTCCGTCTCTATCCTCTGGGTTGGCAACGCATCTACAACATCTCTGGTGGTGTAGATGTTCATGGGCGAAGGTAACCACTTACCATCAGGTGGTCCTTCTGCTCGTTTGCCATCCGTTATCCATAAAAAAAAAAATATATGTGATTATTTTTAGCTTAGTTTGTTTTCTTTTTCATATGAGTTTTTTTTGTTATTTTCTTTATTAATTTAGCTAGTTTATGCCCAGACCGGATAGAATAGGTAGTAGATCACTCTTTGACTTGGTTCGTGGCCATGCCTTATTATTCATATTATTTAAAGTAATAAAAAACATATACCAATATAATATTCGAAGGAAAAGTATAAAAGGATAAGTATTATTAATACATAGGTACATATTTTTTGTATTACATTATTAGGAGGTAAAATAATAAAATAAATAACAATAGAGGCCATCGTCGCGCATTGGGACATACATTGCAATTGGTTGTGGGTTCTCACTCGGCGGAATGATTGTTTAGTTTCTTATTAATTTTCCACATTGGTAAGGCAAAAAGTACTGCGTTAAGTTCCGCCACATGACACGCAATGTCTCGAATTTACACGGAGTGACTTGACACTATCTCTCTCTGAACCTGTAAAAAAAGAACTAATAACGTACGTATGAATCATTAAATTTTTACCTTAATATGTTTTCTATCGTATAAATTTCTTTAATCAATAAATTGGCTTTAGATGGCTTAACCCAAATAGAGAAGTCTTACAGTGTACCAAATAAAAATGTAGTAAGTGTTTTCAGGCGTATTTTACACATTTTCGATGATTAATATTGAAAACATATTTTCTCGTCATTATTTCTCAATTATATCAACACACCTTTCCTAGACCAATTACTAGTAATTATTTTATAAGCGTGAAGATATCTGCGACGTATTTTGATCCACTTCAGTCCAGTCCAAATTACCAATTCAGTCCAATTTGCTTGAAAATTTACACACGTGACCGGATCCCCGGTCGATCGGAACAATACAATATTTTCGTAGTACCCACCATCATTACCAGTTCGACAAGATAAGCAGAAAATAATTTAACACGTGTTTTTTTAGTCTCTAAACTCTTTTGTGATTATTTTATCTTCAGTCGATTATCATAAATTAAGTGGTAAGGAAAGGATAATTTTTTTGGGTAGTTCATTCTTTCAGCGTTTAAAAAGAATATTACTTCTTTATCATTTAATATTGTTCATTGAAGTAACGGAGGGTAGCTTTCTCTCGTTTCGGTGCCGAGCTGAACTCCTATCGTCCGTCACGCCCATCGCGCAAATAACACACATTGTGTACTTACTTAATTTGTACACTATACTTTCTTAAAGCATGTCTCGAAAAAAGGTTAAAAGCATATTTTACTAACGTTTAAACTTTATTGCAAGTGGACTTTCTTGGTTACAGATGGTTGAAACAATGAATAGCTTATTAGCCCTTGTTTTACGTTAATTCTTCCTATATGTTGTAGATGCCAATAAAAATAGCCATTTAATATATTTTGTTTTATAAATCATTAAAGATGAAGTTGCAGCATCTCTAAGGTGTATATTCTAGCAAGGATTACACATTTTTTTTAATTTGCATTAAGCAAAGTTCATTTCCCAATAAAAGGGTCACTAGCCACTGTCAACGGCCTTCGCGCCCGACGCGCTGTGTTGACCCTTTTGTTTCAAGCATACACTCATGACAGGACGCATTTGACGCCCGTTTTGTCGCATTGTCGCGATACGTCAACGACTCCCCAATACGTTACACTCATCCGGCGACACGAGGTCATTTTTAATTATTTTTATGTAATTTCAACTATTGTTTTGAAAGCTAACGCGTGTGAACGAACCTCTTTACAAAAATTTCATTAGCTTTTAATATTGCGAGTTGTTGTAATTATATTGCTGTCATTGTTTAAACTGAAGTAATGGTTCATTAGCGAAGAGAGTAGTTACATAACGTGTTCGAACTTCGCGAAATGCTATAATATGAATCACAGGCTACTTTTACTTTTTCCCACATAATTATAAGCTATTCGTGCAGTATATTCTTTTATACGTGCTTTTAAATATTTTTATATGAGTATACAAAATATAGACTTATTGTGTAAGCTATTTTTATTATGACTATCGATAACAAAAATTCCACGAAGTGATCTTAAATAGCTACAGAAAGAAATCGTCTTGTGTAATAATAAAAAAGATGATAGTTTTTGCAATTAGTTCCAGACAAGTAAACATTAAAACGTAGAGTTTTTGTTACAACAAAGAAGTTGCTAAATGTTGACTTGCAAAATAAGAAATAACCATTCATATTAGAATAAGTTTCGATTGTTCTTTAATTTTTTACGTTATATAGTTGTTGAAATTCTATCTTGGTGCATACCACAAACGACTCTCCCAGATCAAAGGGATTTAGTGACATAAAGTAAAACAACCGAAAGGTCCTGCTGTTTCTTTACGGAGACAATAGACAGCTAAATACTAAACACTTCCTGGTACCTAGAAGTAACCTATACTTACTTTGTACTATAGGGTAGTCGATACTAACGACACCATGACAAAGTCTTAGAAATCATACATGAAACAGGTAATCTGTGAGTGGAAACAGCACAGAGAAATATTCATAACAATGAACAAACGTGTACATGATTAATACAGATTATGAAAGAAAGCCCTTTAAAAAAACCACGCAAACTCCTTACTCAATTTTAGAATCAGATTCTGATTGAAATTTCGTGATGGACACTTAATAGAAATATTATAAAATATGTGTAATACTGGGAGAACTTACAGTTCCGTGGGAAATAAAAACCATCAATTCAAGTAAGCAAGTACCTCAAACTTACCAATGAACTGACTAGAAATAAGTACATATTAAAATTTCATAAGTAAAATATTTAATTAAATCTACTCACATCAATTGCTACACAAGACTAACACAGTACCTATTGCAATCTCAGATTGTAACTCTGATTGTAGCAGCATCGCCGCAAATATTGTGTTGAGCAAGGCTCTACTTGTAGAATGCTTATACTGATGTTAAATTTTTTGCTTCGAGATTTTGTTTTCTAAGCTTCACGCTGTATCCTGCACAAAGCAGGGTAGACAGAAGGAACCAGGGAACGTAATGTTAAGACACTCCGTTCTCTTTTTTTTTTCGTCCCAAACTTTCCGCCGAATTAAGGAATTGCGTGCTGAGTGAACTGAAATGGGCTTTCCGATGTTAGCAGAACGAGGAAATGAAAATACTCAATATTATTTAATATTTTCGTTTCCTGAAGTGGGAATCGAACACACAACCTGTCGCGTGTACAGTCCCACGCTTGTGCCTCTGAGTCATGACAGGGCTCACTACTACTACTTCGAGATTTTATATAAAAATATTTTTTATATAAAAAAAAAGCGTAAATATTTCACAATTTTTTTTGACTATTTAGTGTATACAATTATAATTTTTTTTTTAACTTCACGCTGCAACCTGCATATAGCAGGGTAGGCAGAGGGAACCGGAGAACCTAGTGTTAAGACACTCCATTCTCTTTCAACATTTCCGTTCCCCACTTTCCGCCAAATTGAGGCATTGCGTGTTGAGTGGCGGAACTCAACGCCGCGCTTTGCCTTGTTACCAAACCCAAGAAATGAAAATACTAAATTTTACATTTTCTGGAGTGGGAATCGAACCCACAACCTGTCGCGTTTACAGTCGCATCAATCATCAGTTAAAAAGTTAAATTTAGTATAAACAAAACATTTACTTTACATGTTAACATTTGTTAAGGCTAAGTTAGCTCAATGTAGACCCGACATAAGACACGGCGAGTTAACAAGCTCAGCCTTTGACACGCACTGTTTATCCGCTACGATAACCTACATGTTGATGACGACTTCATATTATTTTTAAGTATATACAAATGTATTTGATTACAGTATGTGTCGCCGACTAACTAGGTATTAGTTAGCTCTATCAATTTAATTAGATATTAACAAGCTTTACGAGTCAGATCTAAAAAATATTTAATTTATCATCATGTAGATGGTAAAAATTATGATTTTAAAAATTGAAGAAATTAGTATTAAAAGTGTCCCCGTTGACGCGTTAACAACGCGTTGTATTTGGCAATGTATATGTCATTTTATATAAGTATGGTTGTCAAACCGTGGTAGTGTGTGTAGCATTTATTTTGTTAATTTAAAATACTTTTTACGCATTATTATAAAAACATGTTAGCGTTCTGCACTCCTTCACCTTATAAACTATATATACTTATGCCAAATTTCATGCTCCTCTATCCGCGTAATTTTTGTAAAAAGGGATCCAAAATTTTTGCTTCGCGTATTTATATATAGATTATAATTAACATTGCAATCTTTAAAAAGGTTAACAAAACAAAAATTATGTTTTCTATGTTCTAAAATTAACAACCATATAACAACCAATTTTTATTTTTATTGCAGAATATTTTAAATACTCATGACTGTTTAAAATTTTTGATGAATTTTCTAAAGTTACATAACAATTAATTACTATCACCTATCTATCTCAGGTACCTGTGATTTTACTCAAGTTTACCGGCACGTAGAAGAAGTTAACCTAAGAGAGTGGTGTTAACACTTTCGCCCGTATTGCACGCGCCAAATCTTCTCACGGTGAAACCGTGCGAAGAAAAGTCCAGGGAAAATGTTCTTTATTACAATAAACAATAAGATCCAATGCGGCAGATGAGCCATGAATAAGAGGGTGTTCTCTACGAAAAGTGCAAAATCGCCACCAAGAGTACGTTTAAAATCTTTAAAGACAATATGTGTTTTGAACGTGTTATGGATGCTGTGCATCCAAGGGGTACATGCAAACAGACCACCTCGATTTCTAATCGATGGACGCTCGGAAATAGTCATAAGATTAAAAGAAGGACCTGATACGCCTGTCGGTGAGTTATTAGATATTCTATGAGTGTAATTATATATTGCCTTCTTAGATAGCTTATAACCTGTTGGAATACTTCCTAGTATTACATATTATAGTTGTACTCGTATATTGTATACATAACGCTTTAAAATTATTATAGGTATATATATTATTTATTTAAATGTTTTTATTTGTTGTATGTTTCGTTAATTGCACAAAAGCTTAAAATAATAAAAACTTAATGTGTGTGAATTGAATTTTAATTTCTGTATATAATAAAATAAACTTTGATCAATAAATAATTTTTTTTGATAGATTACTTTTAGCTTCATCAAATGTACAAACAAAGCCAACTTTTAGTAGTTTTGCTAAAGAAAATAAAAACGAATGATTAAAATTGTTAGGCTTACCACTACGTTTGAGTGGTATCATGACAGGACAGACAACCGGAAATTACCTCGAGGGGGAAATCGGGTAACCAAGGCAACATACACCCAACAAGGGAAGCCGTACATTCCCGTTCACCTGGAATACAAAACTAAGCGTTATGATTCATCAATATTACACTACAAAAAGAAATCTTTTTTTTATTTTAACTAAAATTATTTATTATTAAAATAACTGCATAATGAAGTACCTATAAAACTTTACTTATAGATACTTTGCTGATAGAAACGAGCGTGTAATGAAATATAAACTTGATCCCTTAATATCCTAATATTTACATTTTAGCTGAAGTTTTATTCGTTTTCAGGTAGTTTAATATACCGTTTAAGGGGTATTGACCCTGACGGCGATACCTTACAATTTGGCATACGAGAGCAAGTCGGTAGTGATATATTAAGAATAGAAGCCATTTCGTCCAACGAAGCTAATATTTATTTAGTTAAGGAATTAGATAGAGAAGTAATGTATTTAATTATAATGTTTAGTAATGATTTCATTTATAATATGTATTCTTACAAAAAATTAAGACTGACTGGACGTTTTTTTAATTTGTTAATCTACACATTTGTTAAAATAACTTCCATGTTCGAAAAATATTTTAATTGTAAATAAAGAGTAGTATAATAAATAAAATATTCATTTCAAGGTACGCGATGAATACTCATTTGTACTAACTTTAACGGACGGTCATTTGGGAGAGGGTAACTTTATCACGCAAAGTTTCCTGCTATTAGTTGAAGATGTCAACGACAACGAACCTGTATTTAAACCTTACCCTTCTGCTATAACTGTTAAAGAAGATGCGCCGCCTGGTGTTTTGCTTACCGTAGAAGCGACAGACCTTGACGAAGGAGCCTATGGACAAGTATACTTTATTTTTTGTTTTAAATTTTACGCTTTACAGTTAGATATTTAAAAAAATGTGTTTAAGTATAATATGACTTTATTTTTTAGCAATTATCGTATTACGGTTAAACTAAATTGTTGTATTGCTTGTTAACTTTTATAATTAAATTGATTTCTATATGCAATGAAAACGCCCTTAGAAACATTTTGTTGTATTGTGTAAGATTTGACAACCCTGTAATTCCTTTAAACCATTTTTGAGGTAGATGATGACGTCAATGGCGCCAAAAAAATATTTTTTAGTTGTGCTGCCACTTCTAAACTTCAAAGTTATATTATACCACATGATATATGTTGAGACGATGAAGAATTGGAACTAATTTAAATTATGACTTAGAACATCTGAAAAAAAAACCGTAATTTAATAATTCATATCATTAAATTATCTGAATTTGTTTATTAAACAAAATTACTCAAAATAAATAGATTTAAAATTAGGAAAAATTTGGTAATTTCTATTTTGTAAACTGTAAACTTTCAGTTTAAAAGTCTAAAAGGTTAAAATTTTTAAATTGCAAAATAAATGTCAATGTCAAGCTTGCCTTTGTTTACTAAGCCAAATCGTTTATTATTTCTTTAAAAGTACTACATTTTTATTTAATTACTTACTTAAAATCGATATTGCTTTATGCAAAATTCAATCTAAGTAATACATAATTTCAGGTTTTATATAACTTGCAAGAGTTAGACGGTGATGTTGATAGCTTTGCTGTACAAACAGTGAATGGAAAAGGAGTTGTACGTCTAACAAATCGATTAGATTATGAAAGGAAGTCACTATACCAGCTGCGAATTTTAGCAGTCGATAGAGCTAATCAGGGAAGAGTGAATACGGGCACCGCTGCTATTTTAGTTAAGGTTCAGGATGTTGAAGACCAACCACCCGAGTTTGTTGTGGCAAGTCCAGTTACCAGAATTAGTGAAGATGCACCAGTGGGGACTTCAGTTTTGCAAGGTAACTGTTACAGGCTTTTCTAGAATGTCATTTATTTTAAAATTTATTTCACTTTGTTACAATATATCAACTATCTCACTTTATGTAATTACAGTGCGAGCAATTGATGGTGATAGAGGAATCAACAATAGAATCTCTTACAGTATTATATCTGGTGGAGAAGAGCATTTTGATATTGACAGCAGTTCTGGTATTGTTTACACTGTCAGTCCACTAGATAGAGAAGATCCCAATAACAGTAATGGGGCATACATACTGGAAATTTTAGTTAGTTCATTTTTTGTTATTAATTTATGTACAAATCTTTATATATTTTGTCTTATGTGTTGATAATACTAATGAAATATATTTTAGTATCTATTTTTGATTGTAATTTCATGCTAGTAAGTTTATTTTCCTAGACTTTGTGATATTAATCATTCATCATTTTGACTGTGAAATATATAATTCCACTTATTCCCTTTCTCACAGGCATTTCTGAGAATATTTTTATATATGCAAAATTTTAAACAGTTGTGCATTGTCTTTTTGTCACTTGGTAAGTAATGAATGTTTTATATAAATTGACTATAAGTTGCTTACACTATAAATTACAGGCAACTGAAGAATCACATATGATAACTCCCTTGCCAACTGCAACCACAGAAGTGACTGTTATAATAACTGATGTTAATGATGAGAAACCAAGATTTCGCAGTGAGAGATATGTTGGTGAAATCATAGAGAATGCTCAACAGAATACACCTATAACCTTTCTTCAAGATGCTGTACCTGAGGTTTTTGATTATGATCAGGTAAAATATTGACTATATGATTAATGGAATGCTTATAATGTTGATTGCTTGTCTCCATATTTACAAGGTAACAGCATATTAAGTAAGAGGCAAGAAATTTTTAATAGAATATGGATACAAATACAAATACAAATATTCTTTATTGCACACAAATAAACAAATAACATAGAAGTAGTAATAGCGTACAGTAAGGCGGCCTTATCGCTTAAAGCGATCTCTTCCAGGCAACCTTTGGATATTGGATTTGTATAAAGTAGTGGTAGGCGGTGCACTAATCAGGATATTTACATTAAAAAATTAAATATATGTTAATTAAAAATACAAACTAAATACATAATTATATACATACTTACATACATTCATATATACATACATGCATACATACATACATACATACATACATATATACATACATACATACATACATACATACATACATACATACATACATACATACATACATACATACATACATAAATAGACATTATATAGATTATATGTCTCAAAAGAAAATAAATAAATAAACAAAGGCCCAAAATTAAATATTTAAATAATGATTCTTAAGTAGCTTTTTAAAAATAAATAAACTTTACTTTTACTTTGGATATATTTTATGAGAAATTTTTTGTAATAAGTTTTTATGGAGTTTGCAAAAGTCACAAATTTCACAGTTTTATTTATCAAGCAATTGTAAAAATTTCAAAAGAAAATTGGAAAATGCTGATTTTCTCAATTGTATATTAATTATATATATAAAAAAATATATTTCTACAAAAAACAAGTTTACACTTTAAGTTGACAATATAATTATCAAAATAATAAAACCATTTATAATTAATATATTATTTTTTGTAATTTCAGGGCAAAAATGGAACATTTGAACTCTATTTAGTTGGTGATAAGGGTATATTTGATGTCACACCATTTAAGGGTATTAATGAGGCATCTTTCTTAATAAGAGTAAATGATCCTTCTTTTTTGGATTATGAACAAGTTACAGTTATGAATTTTAGTTTAGTGGCCAAAGAAATTGTAGCTAAAGATCCCAAAATGAGGTAATATTTATAATATTTTTTAAATATTATATATGATAAATAATTAATTGTGTTATCATTGCAGTCATAATTATTATAATTGTAATTGTAAATGTATGTTTAATCTTTTTAGTGTTGTACCAATAACAGTGCATATTAAAGATGAAAATGACAACTTTCCTGAATTCACTGAATCATTATACACAGTTTCTGTGCCTGAAAACTGTGGTGTTGGTACAACTGTGGCATGGGTTCAAGCTTTAGATCAAGATTCTGATAATTATGGCACTAGAGGTGTAAGATACACAAATCTTGGTGGTAGTATTGCTCATTTGTAAGTATATATGTGTTTTTTATGAAAATAATAATTAATGGATATGAAAAATTATATTGTTGTTTTTTAATTAGTACATGACAATAAATTATTTAATACTTTTTAGTTTCGCTTTTTATATTATGATTTTAATTGTAATTTTTTCTCTTTGAATAATTGTATTAAACTTATTTGCAGATTGTACCTAAATCCAATATCAGGCATAATAACTATAAAAGAAGCCGGTGATGAAAGCTTTGATAGGGAACTTGTATCAAGACACTATCTTACAGTTGAAGCAAGAGATGATCAGGTTAACTTACTTTTTTTAAGAAAAATTTATTTATTCTTTTATTTAATTGAATTCTTAGACTAACTAACTCCTTTAGAAATCAACAAAGTTCTAATTATGGGGCAATATTTACTTTATGATGATAAATGTTTTTTATTGTACATAAATTGTATGATATTGTAATCTAAATATTTTTTTTTTAAAATATTAATGCTAAATTACTATGTTCCTTCAAAATTAATAAGATACAATATGATCCAATTTAATATCTTTAAATAACATTGAATTTATTTCTCAAAAGCTGTAAATGTACAGCAAACTAACTCACTATTTATAATAATGTATGGAATCAGATTTTTATTATGTAAAAATCATGAACTCAAACATTTACAGCAGCAATAAATATAAAAAAAATCCATTATGATATATGTCAATAGTTATTTCAATATACATATTTATTTTTTTTTCGGAAAAACAAAAGAATGGACATAGCATACTTAATAGCGCTTAGATGGCTACCCAGAGCTCAGAGGCGGGGGTTCGAATCCTGTTATGTAATATTTTTATACGTTTTTAACAAATAATTTTCAGGGTAAAGGCAATAGAAACACAGTACAGCTAATAATAAACATAGAAGACGTGAACGACAACGCTCCGATGTTCCTCGCTAACAAATATGAAGCGAGACTACTAGAAAATGAACTTGAATTCGAAAATCCACTAGTTCTTGAAGCTAGAGACATTGATTTAAATGGTAATATATAAAATATTATTTTAAAAGTTTTAAAGCTTTTGTAACAATTTGAATATTTCTTATTAATATATATAATTTTATTTCGTTTTTCTATTTAGTTATCGTATAATTTAGTATTTTAGTGTGTATTAGAATATTAAATAAAACAGATTTATCAATTATAGTTCAGTAAAATATAATATAATGTTCTTTAGTGTGTTGCTTATTATTTTATTGAGTTATTTAAAAAACATTACATTTAAAATGTATTTCAAAAAATATAGAAATTTTACTACACTATCGATGTTTCGATTTTTGTATAGAATATATTTATATTTTTTAAAATATATAAAATTGTAAATTGTGTCATCGACTTTACCTATAGCGTGATTTTAAATTAATAATTGTTTTTGTTTTTTTTTAATTTAAGGTACTAAAAATAGTCACATAGAATATTCAATAATTGGAGGCGATTACAAGAATAACTTCTCAATCGATCCGAACCTCGGTATCATAACCCCACTCGTGGGCATCGATTTTGAACAAATACCCGGCGATAATAGTAATATACGACCTATACATCTTACAGTAAGTATGTTTATTTTATAAATATATATTTTTGAACTACCATACATAAAAATAATTGTTCTATTTTATATGGGGACATAATATTTTTTTATAACAGGTACGAATACTAAAAATATATGTGATTGTTATATATATAAAATTATCCATGATCCGTTAGTCCGTCAGTGCCGTTTTAAGCTTGTTGATATAATAAAATTTTTAAATAGTATACGGTATAATTTCTTAATATAAATACTTTTGAATATTTTTTTAGGATTATTATAAAATTATAACAGTTGAAGTTGTAAAAATTATTTTATTTAACATACGCTATACAATTAATCATTTATAATGTACATATAATTAAATTACACTATCTATTAGGTGCAAGCTCGTGATTTTGGAGTACCTCCCCTATCTTCAACAGTGCCAGTAACAATATACGTGCAAGACGTGAACGATCACGCGCCGATGTTCACGCAAATGATATATAAACGCGCCATACCTGAAGACATGCCGGGCGGTACCAGCGTGCTGGAGGTTAGAATTAATATTTACTTGCCAGGCGTGAATAACTTGACAACTATAGGTCCTACGTACTTGTACCAGACAAGTGTTTAAAGTTTCTAAGATTGTAATGTTGTTTTTATTCGAAGTAAGATTCAATCTTTCAATAATTTAGAATAATGACAAAATTACATATTACAACGTTAGGAACCTTTAAATGACTCTCCTAAAAAATAACGCTTTTACACTTGTGCCAGTGTTAGGACCCATTGATACGTCGAGAGTGCATTCAGATGGCAATTTTAGTTTTAAATTCCTTAAGTATGTGATTTTTTTTATTTAATCATATGGACTCAACAAATAAATAAATCGTAACAGTTATATTGAAAAAATTTGTAAATGCGAGTTCACTTACTGACTTATTTACGCCTGGTTTGGATTTAATTTGTTTCACTTGGAGGGTTAATTATTTTTAATGTATATAATATGCACATACGTGCGGCGTTGAGTTCCGCGATATTGTAGGAAATTTGTCTAAAATTAGCGGAAAAAGAAAACTAAATAACAATAATTCTAAATCGGTATTACCTTCCATATCTACGGTATTTTTCAGCTTCATCTTTTGTCACATAATTAGTGTCAAGACATTCCGTTTTCCACTTTCCACCCGAATTCGAAACATTGCTTATAGAGTGGCGGAATTAAAAGCGAACATATTTACGTTTAGTAACAATATTAATAAAATAATAACATTTTTCAGGTAAAAGCTCGTGATGGGGACGGCTCGTCGCCAAACAATCGTATAGTGTATCGCATACAAAGAGGTGCGAGTGACAAATTCGTTATCGACTCGCTTACAGGACTTGTCTCTGTCGCAAATGGATCTAATTTAGACCCAGATAGGACTGATCCAAAAATCACTAAATACACTTTAACTGTGGTAAGTGAATTATTAACTATTTACAGTGTAATTTGTAGATTTTGTGTAATCCTTACTAATATTATAAATGCGAAAGTAACTCTGTCTGTCTGTCTGTTACGCTTTCACGCCTAAACCACTGAACCGATTTTGATAAAATTCGGTATGAAGATAGAACTGAACTTGGGAAAGGACGTAGGATACTTTTTATTGCGAAAAAAATAGTAGAAGGGGTTGAAATAGAGGATGAAAGTTTGTATGGAAGTTCCTTATTGTCAAACATAAAATCATATAAGATTATTTAATTGTTTACAACTTTCACACCTAAACCACTTATCCATTTTTGACAAATAGTCTAGACCTTGGGAAAGACTATAGTCTACTCCTTACCATGTCGCGCGATATAACCGAATTCCACGCGGGCGAAGCCGCGGGCGAAAAGCTAGTTTGGTTATAAAATAAATATAATTTTCTAGTAACATTAATAGCCAATTGACGTGTAAAATACACGTTTCCCTAGCAACGTATATGTCACTTTATTTAAAAGTGTATGTCAAATATTAATGGTGTATATTTATTTTATTAAATTAATATATGTGTTCATACTCATTCATCCACATAGTTTTAAT
>JAKGSA010001324.1:52142-75403 GCA_033558755.1 Philaethria dido
TTTTTTTTATAAAAAATATTTTTTCAATTATAAATAATGAACGAAATATGTTTCTTTATTTATATGCAAACTATATGAAAAAGTATTAAAGTCACACTCATTAGGTGCTGAAGAACTACGAAGTCTCTTACACATGGAGAGTTTGACCGGAGAGTTAGTGGTCGCAAATAAAATAGACCACGAAGTGCACTCGTGGTTGAATATTACTGTAAAAGCTGTGGACAGCGGAATACCACCGAGATATGCTTTTGTGGATTTATTTATACAGGTTTGATATTTTTTATTTTTTAATAAAATTGAAGTTTTAGTTATTAAGTTTGGGCTAATTTCTATTATAGATTTATTTGTTAGTTATAATTCTTTCATAGTTTGCCACAAATGCCAACTAGATATTCCTTCGTGGATTTGCTTGTACAATATTGTGTATTTTTAATATCTGTTTTAAATCCGATATTTTTTATTTATTATAAGATTTCTTGGTCTATTGTTTATTATAGATTTATTTGATAGCTTCTTTAGATCCTTGCTTAGTTTATTCGCCTACATTATCATTAAAATAATTAATTACATTTGTTAAAAGATTCATTACTCGTGATGTAAGTACTAAAGTACTTAAGGAATTAAGTTAATTTAAATATGCCCATAATTATTTCATTAAAGTGAAACAAAAAAAAAAAAAAAAAAAAAAAAAAAAAAAAAAAAAAAAAAAAAAAAAAAAAAAAAAAAAAAAAAAAAAAAAAAAAAAAAACAAAGCAAAAATATATATATTTTTATATTATAGGTTTTAGATGAGAATGATAATAATCCTGTTTTTGAGCCGTCTCAGTTTGAGTATCGTATAAGAGAGGACGCAGAACCAGGTACTACGATAACAAATATACAAGCAAAAGATGCTGACTCGGGAGAGTATGGAAAAATCACTTATCTACTTGATCGTGTTTCTACACAGGTTATACTTTTTATTAAAATAATTACAAATTCATGACCAATTTTGTAAAGGAGTTTTTAGTAGGGGCGCAATGATATCCCAGAAGTTGTCGCTTTTAGCTAAGAAGCGATATTGTTGAGGGTCCGATTCCTATTTGTGGGTATCATTATATTTGAATTATTTTTTTTGTTCTGGTAACACAAAGTGCGATTAAGTTCCGCCACTCATATCACAATATCACGAACTCGAGTGCCGAAACGACTGATTGTCTTGACCCAAAGAAAAAAGCGTGAAGCAGCTTTTATAAGAGTGTTTTTTTACATATTACTATTGAAGCCAGACATGGCGCAGAGGCACATACGTGCGACTATAAGCGCGACGGGTTGTGGGTTCGATTTCCACTCCTGACAATGAAAATATTATATAATATATAGTATTTAGATTTCCTCGCTCTGGTAACAATACAATACGCACCGTTGGGTTCCGTCACTCAATTCGGCGGGAAGTGGGGAACGAAAATGTTAAAAGAGAACGGAGTGTCTTAACACTAGATTCTCTGGTTTCCTCTACCTATCCTGCTATGTGCGGGATACAGCGTGAAGATAAAAAAATAATTACTGTTATACTCAAAATATAAGTTTTATTTCAGGGTAAATTCCTAGTAAACGCGGATACGGGCGCATTAAAAGTATCTGACTGGTTAGATCGTGAGACTCAGTCCTCATACAATCTGGTAGTAGAAGCGTGGGATAACTATCAATTTGGATACCTCAGCGGTGAAAGTAGGAACGCATTTAAACAGATTGTGTATGTATATTTATTCACTTTTTATATGTTTATATAAAAAGTTGATACTTTTTTAACTTTTTTTGATTGTTGAAAAAAGATCTTAGAGCTAATCTAATCATTGCTTTCTCAAGTTTATTAAATGAACATATTTTGAACAGTGTATTCAAATTATTGCATGTAATTTTTTTGCATTTTTTATAATATAATTACATTTGTCGTTCTTTGATTCTCCTGATATCTTCATTCTTTTGTTGTTTTTTTATGTGTAAACGTTCATAATTAAAGAAATTACTTTAAAAATTTTCATCACAAAAGAAATCCTCTCATGTTATATTACGAAATGATCGCTATTTTAGCGATAAGGTCGCCTATTGTATATGTAATCCTTGTGTGTATTTTCTATTTTATGTGTTTATTTTATGTGTGTACAATAAAGATTTATTATTATTATTATAAATCATTTAATTATAATTATGTATTTTTTTTATTTGTATATCAAAACGACTACATTGTGTTTTATTACTTTTTTATTTACCCTCATTTTAATAATCAACGTTTGTCAACACTAAATGTAGTAAAGTTATTCGCGTTTTTTTTCCAAAGTATCCTTTCCTCGACATAGTAATACTGACATATTGATAAATATATTCTGTAATATATTTTTTACACCTTCATTTACTTAACAAATACAAACATAATTACAGTATCCACATAGAAGACGTAAACGACAACCCGCCAATATTAAACCTACCAACAGATTGTGCGACCATCACGGAGTTCCATAATCACAGGGAACCTATAGTATCTATATCTGCGACGGACGCCGATGATAGTAATACGCCTAATGGAAGGGTCCAATTTCATTTAGTACCAGGGAAAGGATATGGTTAGTATAAATTTTTATATATTTATATGTCGGCTACAACGCCACGGATTGTGGGTTCGATTCCCAATCCAGGAAATGTAGTGTTTTCACTTCTTGGGTCTGGTAACAAGACAAAGCGCTGCGTTGAGTTCCGCCACTCAGCACACAATGCCACAATTCGGTGCAAAGTGGGGAACGGAGTGTCTTAACACTAGGTTCCCTCTGCCTACCTTGCTATATGCGGGATACAGCGTGAAGCTATGAATGAATGATGGATGAATATATAATTTATTTAACATTGAAACTATTTTCAGATCTTTTCCGTTTTGAACAAGTGGGTGGTGATGCTAATACTGGACGGTTGTTTGCCAAGCATTCCCTAAAAGATCGTTTTGGAAATTACACTCTTATAGTAGAAGCGAGAGATCTGGGAATACCCGCAAATGTAGTGAGAGGGGAATTACACGTGTGTGTCACTGATTATAACGACCATGCCCCTATATTTGTATATCCTACGCAAAATGTCACCATTAAAGTGCCTGAGGTTAGTTTATGTTGGTTTCATATTATATCATGAGAAAAGATATTGAGGGAAATAAATATTGGTAATTTTAGTTATGTTAAAAAATTACATGGCAAATATTAGAAATTTAGCTACTAATATAATTTAGTTTTTTATTTGATTGTTTTTGCTGTCAAAGTGGTAATTTGATCATCTGAAAAAAATAATCTTGTTGGACAAATTAATTCGACTAAGCAATAGACCCACCTTCAAAATACTCTTATTTGGTATCAAAAGAAAATAAAATTTTAATCTATGAATATATTTTACCTTTTAAATCCTTACATTGCATTTAAACAAAAACCGCACTTTATATGATTAGATATGGACTGGTTATAAAAACGTTTAAATTTAAATATATCTCAAAAAAGGAATCGAACCCACTACCATTAATCTTAAATAACATATAATTACCATAATCCAGAACGCAACAATCGGTACAAAGGTGGTAGAAGTGAAAGCAATAGACGCGGACATAGGCGCTAACGGCGCGGTGCGCTACCGGCTGAGGCAGGACGCGCGCGGCGCTCACCGCGCCTTCTCCTTACACGCTAATGGCGCTTTGAAAACTGCACAGACCTTCGATAGAGACAAACAGACTACTTATCAGGTAACTTATGGTTCTTATTATTTTTTAGCTTCACTCTTTATCCCGCGCATAGCAGGGTAGGCAGAGGGAACCTGAGCACCTAGTGTTAAGACGCTCGGTTCCCCACTTTCCGCCCAAATGAGGCGTTGTGTGCTGAGTGACGAACTCAACGCCGTGATTTACCTTGTTACCAAACCCAGGAAGTGAAAACCTTTACATTTCCTGGAGTGGGAATCAAACCCACAACCTGTCGCGTTTACAGTCGTAGGTACGCTTGTGCCTCTGCGCCATGACACGCACTAATTAAATGGTTATCTCGCCCGAGTTAAAGAACATGGTATTAAATGGCGAAATTTAACTTGGAAACGGCAAAAATTATACGTTTATTTTGTACTGAATAAAAAATATTAATGTTTGTAGATAGAAAATGGTGACGTAAATGTTTTGAAGTTTTTTAGGAACTTCGTGCCTAGAGATAACTATGTTAATTGTATGATATAGTTAGGAAAAAGATAGAAAATATAAAAATATGTAAGTTTTATAAGTAAAAGCTTATAAAAGATACGGACTACGTGTCTATAATGACCAGAGGAAACTACAAAAAAACATATAATATTTACTCAATAAATTTGTTTTTGTTTTTTTCTACATTTTGTTCAGTTTAAAGAACTAAAATTATGATAAAAATTAAATAAACGATGTTATTTTATTTGTCATATTTATTTTATTTTAAAAAATAGACAGATATAATAATACGTCACTTAGCTCTTCTTTCTCTGCTACTGTTTAGCTCCAGCACTTATTACGTAACGTAACGCTCTTTTTTAAATACCAAGGAAACTAAGTAAGTAATATATATATAAATATATCCCTGACTTTCAAACCTCTACAACAGCGTCATAATAATTATGATTATTGCGTAAAGTAATTTTTTTTTTTATTTTTTTTAAAGTATTTTTTTTTTTAAATTAATGAACTCGACCTTGATGCTGTCCTTTTCCTATTTAAATAAAATGATAGAGATAACATGACACATGTTGAGTCACAGTGTTATTCACAATATTGGGATTTTAATGAATATTTACTACTTTTTATAGATTTTTTTTTTTTTAAGAAAATTATGTAAATGCTGGGTTCAATTAACTATAGGTACTATTTAAAAGATCATAAAGTAATATATTTTAAGGCTGAAGCTAACAAAATTATATAACTGTTTTTTTTAAATAAATATTGCTGACTTATTTAGTTTTTTTTTTTGTACCTAATTAAATCTTACTTTCTATTGTTAATTAATTATTTCTAATAATAAATGAGTCGAATAATCATATATTATGATGACAATATGTTGTTAATAGCTTTCTTTGGTATATAATATAAAAAATATATGATATATAAAAAAATAAAAATATTTGAATCGGTGAGTGCAGAAACAACGTAAGTCACAAAAAATGCAAAAATTCGTAATCGATTTAAACTTAAGCTAGTTTAAAAGGCAAGTTACACTTTTTTTTCTCATTCCTGCAAAATTTGAAAATCCGGACTTATGTTGTTTCTGCACGCGCTGATTCATTTATGAAATTGATAATATATCAAAGGTAACCCGCGCAATTTAACCAGAAAGTGACGAGCAGAGTGTCTTGACACTAGATTCTTTCTGACTCTCCTCCTATGCGGGATAATGCGTGTATCTGCTTTTTTATTTCATTTTTTTAGCTTCACGCTGTATTCCGCACATAGGTAGGGTAGGCAAAGGGAACCAGAGAACCTAGTATTAAGATACTCTGTTCTCTTTCAACATTTCCATTCTCCACTTTCCGCCGAATTGAGACATTGCGTGTTGATTGGCGGAACTCAACGCCGCGCTTTGACGCGCTTTGATTAATTAATATTTAAATTTCCTATACATACAATACAATTTTTTATTATTAATATATTATTTTATTATTATAGCTAAGGATAGAAGCATACGACCTCGGACTTCCGACTCCACTCAGTTCCGACCTGGACTTAACCGTCTACGTACAAAACGTCGACAACTACCGACCAAGATTTCCATTTAAACACATACATTTGAACATTACTGAGAATGTTCAGGACTATAGCACGTATTTACCAAGTGTTATAGAAAGAGATGAAATAGATAGGGGCGATGAGCCTGTGTTGCCTGTTTGCTTTTATAATGTAGCTGGCAATGGAGATGGAATGTTTAGTTTGGATAGAAATACTCACAGGTACTATTTGTATGAAACATTTAAATCTGTATGTCGCACCTTTAGGATTATAGTCACATATTTAAAAATATCAATATTTGGGAAACGTCAATATAGACTTGTATATTTAAGTCTTTTGAAAAGAAATGTTTTTTTTTTTTTAATTATATTTGAATTTATATTCTTGTTTTAATCAAAATTTAGATAAAGTAAGTCTTAAGTAGTTTCGTGACAAAAAATTAAATTCCTTTTTTTTTTTTTTTTGAGAAGATCCCTCTAATTCTGAAGGTGCAATGTATTTTTTTATACATATCCCATATTTTGCTTCTTTATTGCGAATACTAAACATACTTAAAGTAGTTAATATTGACTAAATAAAATTTCTGCTTAGTAAGTATGTCGTTTGACCTATCCAGATGCTTTCAATTCTCCCTATTGTTGACTTTTTTGACCAGATTGTTTCTCCAATCTTCATAACAGCTTCCATCCATCTTTTTACTTGCCTACCTATTTTTTCTTTTATCGTCGTGCAACCAAACCAGGGAATATTATATTTAAATTATTTATGAATAAAAAAAATATAAAAAGAAATTTATTTTTTTTACCACAGATTAACATCAAAACCTTTGGATAGAGAAACGAAATCACAGTATTTATTAACAATTTTCGCCACCGAAGACTGTTTGTCCGAACCAAATTATGACGAAAACTTGGACGGAATAAGTAGTTTAAAAGTACACATAATGGTTAACGATGTCAATGACAATAGTCCGACATTTGTGAACAAAATATTTACTGGGGGAGTGACTACTGAAGCTGATTTTGGAATTGAGTTTATGCATCTCAAGGTATGTTTGTGTATTTAGATTAATATGGAGACAAGACAAATATACTTTATTGCACACAATTTTTTTTTTTTTTTATGGGAAAAGAATGGAGTGTCTTAACATTACGTTCACTGGTTACTTCTGCCTACCCTGCTATGTAAGCGGGATACTAAAATTATAAACATCACCTATAAGTTAAGAAATCGTAATTAACACGACGACATAAGGCGTCTTTGTATGTTGGAATTGTATAAAGTGATCGTAGAACATAATATACAAACATACATATGTAATAAATATATATACATATGTATTTTATACAATAACTTCACGCTGTATCCCGTATATAGCGGGGTAGGCAGAGGGAACCAGAGAACCTAGTGTTAAGACACTCCATTCTCTTTTAACAATTCCGTTCCCCACTTTCCGTCAAATTGAGGCATTACTAGTTAAGTGGCGGAACTCAACGCCGCGCTTTGCCTTGTTACCAAACCCAAGAAATTAAAATACTAAATTTTACATTCCTTGATGTGGGGATCGAACCCACAACCTGTCGCGTTTACAGTCGCACGCTTGTGCCTCTGCGCCACGACAGACGTTTACAACTATATAGATACTTTTTCATCTTATACTTTAAAAAGCAATGTTTAAAAATGGAGATGAGAATCTGAGGGTATCTAGGCCATAGAGACTATAATTTTTATTATAAAATAAATTATTCATTAATATATTAAAATTTAATAATTTTATACACTTATTTTTAAGGAACTTTTAAGGTATTTTTTCAATATTGATTTTATTTCCAGGCAATAGATTTAGATGAGGGTGTTAACGCTAAAGTAAGCTATTATCTACTGGGTGATGTTAAGGAAACTTTAACAGAAGGACTAGAAAATTTGGCCGTTTCACCATTTTTGGTCAATATTGAAACCGGCGCTATTTCACTAAACTTCGATCCACAAAAGGGAATGAAGGGTTATTTTGATTTTAAGGTAATACAAATTGTTAGTTATATATTTTATTTATTAAGTTTTTACATATTGTGAGAGAAAATAGTTTGTAATGCGTTCTAACTAATGGAAATATAAAAAAGGAAACAAATTTTAATTTTAAAATAGAAAGTACACACCATATATATGTAATGTATTAGCGATAATAAATTTAAAAAATATAAATCCAGGATTTCGGAACCAAAAAAAAAACTGAGTTCCAACTCATAGAATCTATTTTTTTATATACAATTAATTAGTGCATTTAAATGTCATTTAGTTAAAGAATAATACTTAACCATTTATGTCAATAGGTATTAGCAAATGACACAGATGGCCTACAAGACGAAGCACACGTATTCATATATTTACTAAGAGAGGACCAAAGAGTGCGTTTCGTTTTACGTTCCCATCCTTCAGAAATAAGAGACAAAATACATACATTTCGACAACAAATGGCGCGTGTAACGGAATCTGTTGTTAATATAGATGATTTGAGAGTACACGAAAATAAAGATGGCTCAGTGGATAATACTAAGACGGATTTGTATTTGCATCTGGTGAACGGTTTGGATCACTCTGTGTTGGAAGTCAACCAAGTGTTGAAGCTTATAGATAAGAATATAGAACAACTGGATGAACTTTTTAAGGTATATATTTTTTTTAATAAATATTATGCTACCTTGGAGAGAAAAAGTTTTTAGCGCACCATGGGTTTATCGTGTGGGTGCCCATCGCGTTGCAGAAACAGGAGTTTGGAGAGTGCCGCAGACTTACCCAAGTGTAGGTTTAAGGGGTTCCTTTAAAATGTATGTATTTAATTATAAATTTTAATATAATAAATTTATTTTTCCTTATATACTAAAATAGAATAACGTCGGATGATAAACGGGATTGCTCGTGAATTCGATTTCCCACTCGGGGAAAAGATTAAGAATATTTAAATTTTCTTCATATATTTATCATTATATTTCGAATTCGGACGGAAGGGGACGAAGGGAGTAAAGATTTGATACTAGGATCTCTCCGACTAGCCTGCTGTGCTGGATATGGCATGAATTTTATTTAATTTAAAGCATGAAAAATACTTTTTTTTTCTTTTAACTATAGTTCATTATTTCACTAAAAAGAATACTGTTTGTAATAACTAGTACTTAGTACCTAGACTTTTTTTAGCTTCACGGAATTCTTTTCTGCGGAATACAGTTCCGCACATAGCAAAATAGGCAGAGGGAATCAGAACCTAGTGAAGACATTCCATTCTCTTTTGACATCTACGTTCCTCACTTTCCGCCGAATTGAGGCATTGCGTACTGAGTGGCGAAACTAAACGCCGCGCTTTGTCTTCTTACCATAGCGAGGAAATTAAATTACTAAATATTATTTAATATTTTCATTTACTGCGCGTCGCTGTTGCGTTTACATTCGCACGCTTGTGCCTCTGCGCCACGACAGGCCTCGTATCTAGACTTAATTAGAAATATTTCATAGGAAACGCCTACATTTTAACTATAATATGTATATGAATAGGATTTGAACCTACAACTGACACGTTTTTTCAAATATCTATCGTTTACGTCATGAAGTATCATAAATTATTCATATTAGAAATTATAATCACTGACGTAACTCCGGCTTAGAATCAATACATGCGTAAGGTTATTACGACTAAGTATTGTCGATTTTTTACGTAAACATTTTATGTTTGCTGTTAACTTAACCTACCTATTGATTTTTGCTATTTCTGTTGAATAATGCATAAATATTTTTCATTCGACACTTAGTAATTACAATTTTTTTATAAATAAAATAAGTTGTAGTCTACATAGTCTAGTCTGGAAATGTAAAATTTAGTATTTTCATTTCTTGGGTTTGGTAACAAGGCAAAGCGCGGCGTTGAGTTCCGCCACTCAACACGCAATGTCTCAATTCGGCGGAAAGTGGGGAACGGAATTGTTGAAAGAGAATGGAGTGTCTTAACACTGGGTTCTCTGGTTCCCTCTGCCTACCCTGCTATATGCGGAATACAGCGTAAAGTTAAAAAAAAAATAGTCTAGTCTGTTAGTCTTTTGACAATAAATATTATGTTATTGTCATTTCAATGAAATACCTGAAGTGTTTTTAATTGGTGTACAGATTGGTTCATTAACAATCGATATAATATTTCGATTGAGGCCTTCGTGGCGCAATGGGCCTGATTGAAAGAGACAGTTGCGGGGTTACTGTAGCTCAGGGGAAAAAATATATTTAATTAATTTTCATTTCCCCGTATTGGTATGAAATTTCGTATATTGTCGCTACTTAAAATAAAATATTACGAATTCGAACTGAGAGTGGAGTATCTGGCACTAGCTTCTGTTTGAATACACTTCGCTCTTTTTAAAAAGAAATATGTTAAAATTAGTTTTATAAAGTTCCATGCATTGTTTGCGATTAATCTAATATTTCAAAGCTTTACCAACGTATTAGAATTATAAAAATATTTTTAATATTTTCTAAGGACATAGTTCAAATATCTATATAAATAAAAATGAATTACAAAAATGTTTAAATACTCATTATTTCCAAACGACTGCACTAAATTGGATAAATCTTTCTTTGCGTTAGATATTGTCAGAAGATCTGTTTGAAATAAAAATGATAAACACATATTTATAAATCTTAGTTCTGTTTTTCAAGTTTTAAAGTGCTAATCACATATTTAGGAAACGAAAAACATATTTGGAAAACGTATAAAAATTTGAACCCGCATTCGAGTCGAGTTCGAGTCGCGGGTTCGAGTCCCGCTGCGTTCAAAGTTTTATTCGTTTTCTAAATATGTTCTTAGTTCAGTTCTTTAATAAAGGCGCTTCGAATATGCCAGTTGAGCATAAAATCACTTCAGTAATGTCACGTTATATGGAAAACACACGAAGGAGGATTGCTTAAAAATCTGAGTATAAACGGTAAAAAAATATGTCGATATGAAATCCGAAGTCAGATAGTTTCTAATGAATACCATACATGCATATATACATACATAACTTCACGCTGTATCCCGCGTATAGCAGGGTAGGCAGAGGGAACCTAGTGTTAAGACACTCCGTTCCCCACTCTCCACCGAATTGAGGCATTGCGTGCTGAATGGCGGAACTCAACGCCGCGCTTTGCCTTGTTACCAAACCCAGGAAATGAAACATTCCATTTCCTGGAGTAGGAATCGAACCCACAACCTGTCTCGTTTACAGTCTCTGCGCCACGACAATAATAATATATTAAAAATGTGAGAAATTCCTAACTTATACTTAATGCTTATAGGAATTCAACGTGTTAGATACTCAACCAGCTGAATATGAGCCGCTCACCGCCGACAGCCTGTCGTCTAACCAGACTGTGTACTGGCTCGTGTGGAGCACTTTGTTCCTCGCCGTGCTTCTCGTCATCTCCATTATGATGTGCTTATCGCAGAGAGCGGACTATGTGAGGAAATTGAAGGCAGCTACTACTACTGCTTATTGTAAGAAGTTTGTTTTATTTAAATGTTTCCTTTAGTTAAAGTAGTTAAGTTATTAAACAAAGATTTTAAAATTATGCTATATCATATTTGGTTTCCATCAGTAATAATTTTTGTATATGTCTATATAGGTGTTTATTTTAACAATTTGAAAGATTGTTATTTTAGAATGCGTCTTTTACACTTTTTAAATAATTCATGCTTGCCTCCTTTTACAAGACACATAATTAACAATACAACAATCGATATCAGCAACCTAGAAAACTTGACCTACATACATGTTTCAATAAAAATTATCAGCGGTTAATTTAAATGCCATATTAGTTGAAATATACATACTTTTTTGATACAATTTGATGTTTTATTTCACAGCTTCACCAACGCCAGGGGAATCTGACATGACAATTCGCAGTTCAGGAGGTAGGGTACCGAACACAAACAAACATAGTACTAAGGGCTCTAATCCAATATGGCTACACGCTTACGAAAACGACTGGTACAAATCTGACGACCAAATAAGTCACTCTGAAAGAGATTCCCTGGACGAGAACGCTGTGGATCAAGACATGACTAACGAAAAGCCTTATTTTATTACAACCGCCGCATTCCCTTCCATACAATCTGAAACTGAAACAGAAACCAACCAAGGCAACTATGATTTCTACTCACAATTGGAACAAATGAAAAATGCAAAAAATATGGAAACTACCGAGCTTTAAATTTAAAAAAAACGTATAAAATAAAAAGCTATTTGTTGCGTAAATAAATCAAATATCGAACCCGTTACCTACGTCAATATTACAATTGTATACAATGAGATATTGATTTTTTATCATTTATATGATACGCATAATATATCTATAATATATTATATTATTAAGGAAATCGACATACAATAAAATAAATATAGATAACAAAAGATAGATGACTAGGCAAATCAAGTTATTTACAATTTTGATTTTGCATAGTACAGAAAATAAATAAAATAATAAAAAACCACAATATTATCAAATATAATAAAAAATAAGATTGTATAATCTTATTTGTCCATTAAATGCCAAACATGGAGACCATTGAACTGTAGAATGTGCCTTTTATGTGTGTACCTATTTATAGTTAGGATTAATAAATATTTAATTTATCTGTGTATTTCTTTTCCTTGATATTTTTGCAACCATAAACATCCGAAATAGGGAAGTCCCAAAAATTACGTTTTTAAAGCGTAAAGCGTTTTTTATAATAACTATAAAATGAAAATGTTTCAAAATGGCAAACATGAGACAATATTTTTATTCCTACGTTCTTGTCTCGATATATTTAGGCTGTATACACGACATATTCAGCGATAACATAATATAATAGTACCTACTTTAAAAATAATGAAAATAAAAAATGATATTATTCTACCGATACTATATTATCACATAGCGTACCTACGCAAGTACCTACTTACTATGACAATACTTTTAAAGAATTTTAAAATACAAAAAAAAGTATTTTTGAGAAAATTAATTAATCATTTTATATATTTAATAAGACACCGTTGAAGTTAATGTAAGTTGAGTAGACAAAAGCTGTTTCGACGAAATATGACATATGAAACACAATCTCCATTTGGGCAGAAAATGGATACATGCGTGAATGACGTCGCTAGCTTCCTTGTATCTGCCAAATAAAACTACGAAAATCGATACAACACAATTTATGACCTGGGTCACTTCCACCGGTAAAATTATTTTATTTATTGTGATTTTAATTATGCCGATGGACTTTATTATGTACCTGAATCCTGCGTCTTCGTTTACGTCGTCTATAAAACCTGAAATAATTTTTTACCCTATTTTGTACTTTTTAAAGGACTTTTAGTGCTCCCCTATACTCCCTAGGAGTCCACATGCCAAATTTCAACCTTCTATGGTCGGTAGTTTCGCAAAAGTTTCCATACATATATTTATATAGATTAATTTTATTTCGTAATCACGAAATAGCATTACGTAGCTTCAGTATTTTTGTAATGTCTTCGTTTATTTCCTGATATGCGTAATTTTCTGTCATTATTTTTAATTGATAAGAAACTGTTTATTCCTAATAATTGAAATAAAGGAACCATGTTTTCCTCGTTTACTTAGATTCGTCATTGGTTAAAATAAAACTGATTTTATATACCTACTTAAAGTTAAGAATAAGAGAACGTCTATATAAAGAAAGCCTTGTTAAACAAAAACCTATTTTAACAGACAGCTAAAACAATAAAACCAGTCCGTCTTTAGTTCTTTACGATATAAGATAAAAATTACTGCTGATATGGTTACAACACAACGACATGGTAGCTTCACCTTTTATTAAAAAAATAATTATTAAATCCAATGGAATAGATGTTAAAGTTGTAAGGCGATGACTAATTATGAAATTTTAAACTGAAATTCATTAGCATTTATCATCGCGATTTCAAAATTCCCCTTAGAACAAAATGTTATTTCTATCTTCAAAAAAATATTTTCATATATTTATGATGGTCATATCAATGTCAATTCTGTATTTTTGTTACACGTAAGTGCATGGCTTTTATTTAAAAGGCGGCAAATTTAAATTTGTATCTTTGCTAACACGTAATTGTATTAATCGATTTTCAATAAAATTTGACCTCAGATAACCTTATTTTACAACAGATTATCATATTTAAGAGTTAACTTTATAAAAACAATTCAGTTTGTAGACAACTAAAAAGTATATGCTTTCACATATGTGACCAGTGAATAAAATTTAAGTTTTTGAGTTATTAGTAATCGAATCTAATGTGACTGAACTCTTATCCTGCACTCGATGTATTGTCATACTGTACCCAAAACTATTTCCATTTAACCTGAAAAAAGGAGAATGACCTACTAGACTATTTAGAAATAATTAAGATAAATTTGTGTCGTGGTGACTCATTCTAAATAAAAATTGACGTAAAATGTTTATTATTTAGTAGTATTTTTATTCATTCTCAAACTACTGCCAAACTTCTCTCAACAGAACCAAAAATAGTCTTAATGTATGAGCAAATATTTTTTACAGCTGCATAAAAAAAGGAAGTAGCCTAAATAAAGCTCAACATGTATTTACATACACAATAATTTATTGTTTCTTACAATTTAGTGAAGCTAAAATACATCATCGACTGATTACAGTTTGAAAAGCTTTGAGTAATCTCTCCCTGTGTTAACCAAATGAACAAAAGCTTCCTCTTACAGCTGTAAAGTAAACACACCATACTCTGCCACTCATGCCATGATTTCATATGCCATACTGATAGTTGTTCAAATATTATATGGGAAATGAGGATGGGTTACAGGATATTTCGTGGAAATCACAACGCAGGTATCCTTACAACCACAATATATATTAGATAAAATTATAATATAAAGATCGCCATATTGAAAAAGTCTAGATTAATTAAAACTTATCATCTTAAGAGATACACTGTAATTTATACTGTATTGTTTAACTATAGGAGCGTTTTCTTAAATATTGTGGATGAAAGAAAACTGACCGCTTAAATCATTGTCAGTCTGTTCAGCAGGCTACATATTTACTAACTTAATAAAAATGTTTCTTTAAAAAAAATTAACACTCACTCAACTCCATCAACAAGCTCATTAAGTTAACCATTTACTTACATTAACCAGAATGTTCTGTAACACATGAGCTATACATACAAATCAGTGACAAAAATCATTAAATGAAAGTGTAAAGCAAACAACGCTCCATTTCCTAACATATGGCTATTGTACAGTTTCACAATGCAATTTAGATCTAGTTAAAGTACAAATTCTTTAGGAATTACACAATTTGAAATTACATAAATTTAACTAATGTTTAACTAAATGAGTGTATGCCATAAGACATCTGCCGATACATCAATGTTAAATCAAAATCAATTTTTAATAGAAAATGGTACTTACACATTACATGAACAGAAACTATTTGCATATGTGTATTATTTTACTTAGTCGCAATAATTGGCATTTAAAGTACAAGAGACAATCAGATTCTAAATGACCATGTAGATCTAACATAAGTTCCAGGAATTTTAGTGATTGGTAAGGATTTCAGACAAAAGGGGATTTGGGAGGGTATAGCCCGGGCTGTGGCGATGTGTGTGTAATGTTTACTGATGTCACATCTGACTCATCACATGGCATACTTCCTAGTCCACTCTCGGGCTAATTCATTGTACTTTTCTCTGTCAGTTTTGTAGATCCTAGCAATTTCTGGCACCAAAGGATCATCAGGATTTGGATCGCATAGAAGTGAGCAAATTGAGAGCAACACTGAAACAACAAATATTCATTAAAATAAAATAACAATAACACTTGATGAATTTAAAAATTAACAAAACAATAAGTAACTAAAAGTCCAAATACCTTTGGATATGGTAAGTGCTGGAGACCATTGTGAGCGCAGAATATCAAGACAAATGGAACCATTACTGTTTATATTGGGGTGATAGATACGCGTTGTGAATGCAACTTTTGGTGGTTTGAATGGATAGTCTGTAGGGAAATGTATGGTAAGGAAAAATACACCACCCTGATAGGGACTGTCGACCTGCAAAATAATTACACATTATATAAGTTATGGCTATTTTTACTCAAGACAATGTAATCTTGCTAAATTACTTATAAGGCTTCATTGAAATAAAGAGAAAACACATGTCGTCATATCTATGTAGTGCTTCCAAATTAACAAAACAACATTAAGCTTTTTATCAATAGATACTTACTGGACCCATTATTGTGGCTTGCCAGTGGAAAACTGTAAGAAAAAGAAAGTCGTTTAGATCATCTTATATTGTTGAAAGTTTTTTATCCTATCTAATAGAATGGATATCAGCTGATTCACATCAAGTTTAATTTAATAAAATGAACAACTAAAGTAATTGAAATTAATTTTAAAATGTTTAAGTCTTAAGAAGAATAATAATATAAATAGAAAAAATAATAATAATCTTTATGTTCATAATGAAGATGAGTCACAAATGTAATAAACCAACTAAAAGATCAATAGATACTCACGATCTTCCCCGTGTGGTCCTGCTGAACATTGTGCCGGCGGGTCTCTACCCAGATCTTGTAATTCCTGCAACATCATATTAATCTATCTTATAACAATGCAGGAAACACAATACAGTGATAAGTAAAACATGTCAAACACATCATCACTCGAAAAAAACATACGGATGGACGACATTTTACATATTTTTTAAAACAACAATGGCTATAACAACTTTTAATAAATTTAACAATTGCTTGTCGTAGCAAACCTTTTTTCGTCATAATTTTATTGAGAGAAAACCTCAAAATTGGCACATATTTCCGACATTTTATGTACGCCGTGTGCATAAAACTGTAGCCTATAAGAACCAGTAAAACACCGTTATATATCGTAGACGCTTTAAACAGTTTTTTTAATATTATTTTAATGAATAATCACGCACACAGAATTATCCAGAAGAAATTTCGATAATAGGTATTCACAATGACGAAACATTCACTCCGAAGTCTGTTACGAATTTTACAGCACACCACTTGATCAAGATGAATTCATAAAATTAACAGCCAAATTCTTTATACGTACCCTATTAATTCGTTTTAACGCCATTTGATTATTTTATGATTGAATATTCTGCCTTTCAACTAGACAACGAAACTGTGAGCCAAGGACCTTTGATTAGAGATTGCAAGATGGCTCCCGTCTAAACGCAAAAGTACCACTTAAGTCGTTTTATGCAATAATAATGAAAAAATGACTATTAAGATAAAATCTCAAAGACTTAAATAAAAAATAATAATAACTAATATTAAGAAATAATAAGAATTAGAACAGAGCGCAGGTTCTAACAAAATTAACGCACTCGCGACGAATGGAGAACAGCAAACAGGAAAATCGACCATTTACAAAGAGCGTTCATGATTACTTCTCTTTTTTAAAATATTCGTTACATATTGAATTACTATTTTCTTGAATTGTTTTAAATTTTAAAAATATGATGTTTAATTTAAATATAATAAAGCTTAAATTGAAAATAAGTACATTTATTATAAATTTATATTGTTTTTTGTAAAAATTATTAACCAATTACGCATTTTGAAATCAATATATTATTATGAATATGGCAATACTAGATAAAATTCGGATGTGACGTACATGGCAAAGAATTCTGGGCGCTATTTTTGGATAACAAAGTAGGCAAAGAGGGTTATTTTCAAGCACATTTTTGCAATTTGAAACTTTCCCAGGTATCAACGTTTCAAATTCTTAATTTCGTATTATGTACTAATGTTACAATTTACCTAAAAAATGGGTTGTACTGTGTAAATTCCAGAAATTTCTCAAGGATTTTATTCTTATAAATATATACTTTTTAATGTTTATAAATATTTCTGACAAGTATTTTATATTGCTTTTATTTTTTATAATTAACTATCCTATAATTAAAAAAAGTTATCCTTTAAAAAAAAAAATAAAGCGATAGTATTAAATTAGATTTTATATAAGAATAGGATACCAAGCATTTTTGTTCTTTATAGGATATGAATACTAAAAAGTGTCGGTCTCAAAGTTTCATATGCGATAGGTAATTTTATTCTTTTTAGTCTCATTATGTTACTTTGGTGTTTCTATAAGTACTGTGGTTATGCTTTTTCGTAACAGCTGTTTTGCCCTATGAAGTTTCATGAGTAACAAAAACCACACCTCATGCATAGTTGAATTACAAATATACAATTAAAATTATGTTAATAAAATGTTAAATTAAGCAATCACAACTATAAAAATGCAGGGGCTTAATATTTAATAGTCCAATTTAATGCATATGCTATCTGTATTGACGTGATTTATTTAAAAATGCGAATTTGACATTTGATACAAGGCACTTGTCAAGTTGTTACTTGACAGTTATCAGTATTGTGACAACAACACGCTTGTTCGGTGGTGTAATGTAGTTTGTTGTGAAAAAATATTACGATAAAGGGAAAAATTAAATAGTAACCCTTTGGCTTTAACACTCTTATTTTGTTTAAAATGTTTCTTATGTATCAATAAAAACAAAAGAATATACTGTGATAAGTGAAATTATATAAACCTTATAATTATTATTACATATAACAAGCTTTAAGTGCTTTAAAATATAAAAATTAAACATGACTTTAACCATGACAAGAAAAGTGAGCGAGTGTCATGCAGAAACTGTTCAATTTATGCCAATAGAAAAAGTAAGATGAAGTAAAAGCTTTTTGTTGTTTTGTTAACTTTCTAATAGAAGAGTACTTCAGATCTTATACAACTAGTTTTGAGTTTTTTTTTAAATATCTGTGTAAATAATTTTTTTATATTGTAAACTTTTTTTAAAATATTGTTTCTATATAACTTAAATATCTTTTGTTAAAAAAAATGTTGCTTGTGATTTTTTTATTGTTTGGTTTTAAAAATGTGTATAATAATGAAAATAAACAAATTTAAGCTCGAGGATGAGTGCAATCAAGAATCAGAATTTACATCTGGAAACACATTATTGAGACGTGGAAAGAAGCTTGAAGATAATAACAATCTCACAGAAGAGGATGTAGAATATATGAATTATAGAAAATTGTTAAAATATGAAGAAGCACCAGTATATTTACAGCATAATCCATATATAAGAGATGGTTATAGAAAGTTACTGCCTACAAAATTATGCTGGGAAAGGTAAATATTAAAAAATAGTATGTTATATTAAAAAAAATATCATTTATAATAATTATATATATTTTTTTTAATTTTTTAATTATCTTAATAATTAATTTAAGTTTGCAATTTGCGCAGTGATAATTTAGTGATAAAAATACCTTTCTGTTACTTTAATAGCTTAAATTATATTATTTAATTATTAATTTTAGAAGTTGTTGTCTTCTTGAAATAAAACATTTTTGTTTAAATGTTACATAGCTTTTTATGTTCTATATGTAGGTGAAGAAAAATGAATGAATTATTAATTAGCAAGGAACTAGAGTGAAACATTCATTGACAAAGTATTTGTTAATGGCTTGTATTACTTTATACAACTAGTTTTCTTTTGTAGAACTGTGTCATAAATATAGGCACTTTTACATTTGTTGCTTGGCCTAAAGGGGTACATTTAAAAGTATTTGGAGATCAATATGTCTATGGCATTAAATTCTGACTAAAAATATTATATAGATATTCTTAATTCCATGCTAAATTTCTTATTTCTTCATACAATAAATAAGTATTATAAACTAAAGGTTGCTATCCAAATAAATGTCTTTTCTATATTTTATATTTTATTTGTTAAATTAATAGTATAAGTTAAATTCATATATTTTACTACTAAATTATATTATAATTTTTTAAAACTTTGTATGTAACAAAAAGTTTGGTTATATGAAAGACATGTAAATTCTAAAAAATAGAGAATATGTTAACACTACATTTTTTGTGAGTAACTCTGTTATGCAGGAAAAAGTGTGAAAAACAATTGAATCGACAAACATTCTAATTTCATTTGAAAAATGTTTGATAGAATTGTAATTTTTTTTTCTATTTAAAATATAAACATACAATATTTTATAATGATGCTAGATTTGATAGTTACAATAATTTTGTCCTGGTGGCTGTAACATAAACTTTTGCTGGTTCACAACTATTTAAGAAGTTTTACTTATATCATTTACTTGTATATGCAAATTGAATAAAGGCTTCTTATGAAAACAATTTTATATCTTATAATTTATAAAATGATTTTGAATACAATTGTGTTGCAATATGAATAGACTCTATATTAGCTGTAATATTGTATATTCAGTACTGTTTACAGCTTAACTGATTTCTATCGATTTAAAATTAATGAGTTTATATGTTTGCAGTATATTCTGGTGGACAAACGAGACAATGAACATATGGACGCATATATTTGGATTTTTTCTCCTATTATTCCTCACAATTAACGATCTGGTCATAATTAACATTCACGCGACGATGACCGACAAGACTGTTGCTGCAATACTATTCTCATGTTTTCTTGTGAGTACCTAAACTTTCATTTTGCTCACTACCCATAAACATTCCGATAGAATTGAGATAACGTAACTTAGATGTATAGAAATATTATCTTCTGAAATTATTTGAAGACTAATCAGAATTTAATTTTAATTTATGTAGAGCTTATGATGTGTTCCGGTTCCGATGGCATGCCAGATTTTCCCCTTTCCACCCATCCTTTCCCAAAAATGTGGTGGTTCCATAGTGGACTACTACATTGTCCCCTTCCACTAGTATCCTCTAGGGAAGTTAGCAACGCATCTACAATATCTCTAAAGTTGTAGATGTCTATGGGCGGAAGTGCAACCACTTACCATCAGGTGGTCCTTCTGCCTGTTTGCCATCACATCCATATAAAAATAAAAATGTAGAGCTGTAGATTAAATTTTTGAGTAAGCACGTATTGATGTTTCATCTTGACCTTGAATTTTAATAAACAGCTAAATACGGTGTTTTTTTGTAAAAACAATAAGTCAAAAATACTGCTTAGCCTCGTTCGTTTCCAACGTTCAGGTCGTTAGTTAGGAGGATGTTGCTCCAATGAAAATACTTAAAACAGATACAGAACAGTAGGTGCTAATATCTCGGTATTTCTTATTATTTTCGGGTTTATCTCTTTGATTGGATACATGAGTTTATTTTTTAATTTTGGGCATTTTCGGATCTCAATATACAAATTAAGCTTTTAGGATGCTCCGAAATATTTTTTACCTTAATTATGAAATACATAGTTATATTATATGTCAAGGCAAGTCCTCTCTGCTCAGCCTGTTAAATAATTAAATAGAAAAAAAGTAAAATAAAAAAAAAAATTATATGTGAATAAAGCTTGATTAAAAGTTATTAGTAATTTCTTTCCGTTTACTCTGTAGATCTTAACTGAACTCTAAAAATGTTCTAAATTTTATTAGAAACTAGTGTTGAACCGGCGCTAAGTCAGTTACCAAACAAAAAAAAAAAAAATTGAGTTCATCGATGACATAAAGACAAACACATTTTTTTTTTTTCTTTTTTTCAACTTCGCGCTGTAACCGTACAGAAAGTAGAGAAAACCAGAGAACCCAGTGTTGAGACACTCCATTCTCTTTCAACACCTGTTCCCCACTTCTCTCCGCCGAATTGAGGCATTGCGTTGAGTGGCGTGGAACTTAACGCCACGCTTGCCTTGTTACCAAACTCAAGAAATTTAAAAAATACTAAATTTTACATTTCCTGAAGTGGGAATCTGAACCATTAATGATGTGGCGTTTACAGTCGCATCGCCAGCAGTCTCTGCGCCAGGCGCTGCCCATTCATTATTAAATTTTTAAATAATCACTGTAGACCACTGATTCACCGTCAAAGTCAAAGTCAAAGTCAAATAATTTATTCAAAATAAGAAGCTAGCAAGCTTCATTTCTTTTGAACGTCAAATACCCTTACTTCACCGGTTCACTAAATTTAATGCCTCGTGACCTGGCGAACCGGCGCAAGAAACTCAGCGGGACATTTTTTTTTTTTTTTTTATATTCGACAATGGCTTACAATTCTTTATTACTGGCAATGATATCACCTTTGCCAGACCTGATGAGCATTTCATTCCCAAGGTGTTATCATTTATAAAATCACTAATTAGGCAATAACCCACCAGATGTAAACGTCTTTACAATTTTTTTAAATTGTGAAAAGAAAGTTCTCGGACGTTTTCTGGGGATCCCATTGTAAAAAAAAAAAGATCCTTACTCTAATTTGTAACTTACAGATAACACGTTACTTTATAACTGACGAGTAAGTAAAAGTCGCACCGATGTGTAAAACTTTCCATTACGTTTTTGTATAACTTATACATACTTACATTATTAATAATAGATTTCAAAAATGAGGAAGTTCCGAATGAATCTCCAGCTTTTTTGTATGGTATTGCATGACTTTTAATTGCAAACCAATTTAGATGATTCTTTATATGATAATTTTTTTTTTTTTTGGGATAAATGATGGCAACGAGCAAAAGGACCACCTGGATGGTAAGTGGTTACCTTTTGCTCCATGCACCATCTACTAACACCAGAGATGTTCTAGATGCGTTGCCAACCCAGAGGATACAGATAGAAGGGGAGTGACAAATGCAGTAGTCCGCTATCGGAAACTACCAGATTTTGGGGGAAAGGATAGGTGGAAAGAGGAAAGCCTGGCTTACATGCCATCGGAACCGGAACACATCATAAGATATTTAGCGGTTCGTCTTTGACATGATAGTGGTCGTGCGAAGGTTACTCTGAGTGACGAACCTCCTACCACCAAACAAGATATATATTGATAGTTAGCGCTTCTGAAGATTTAAATGGGGCCACCATTTAAATCTTGTTATGATCTGACAGATAGTTTTTGATTTATTCGTAATAATACTTTTAAATGCATTTTATTAATGGAAGTCGATTTTTTTTTGTTTAAATTATAATTATTTTTATATATGTTTTGCAATATTAATAGATAAGTTCCTTAATAAAAATGTCTGGGAAATTGATTAAAGCAATATAACTGGATATTTTGTCATATTTAAATATATTTAATATTCACATTTTTTCATATGTATATATTTACTATTTCTTATTTATATTTTTTTCCTGTTACACATACCGTTCAATTTACATTACACGAACAACATTCTTGTAACTTTTGGATAAATTAAAGATCAAAAATCTTTTATCACTCGATTACTACTAACTACTGCAACTAATTTTTAATCAACTCAATACTTAATTCATTATGAACATATATCTAGTGGAATATTTAAAAATACTAGTAGACCTATTGCCGCGCAAAACACGTTGTCTTAGCAACTTGTATGTAATTTTATACGAACGTACGTCAAACGCACGGTAGTGTGTGTAATAATTGTTTTAATAATTTTATATATATATATATATATATATATATATATATATA